>DWEE01000672.1:0-15946 GCA_018245755.1 Parelbella macleannani | reverse complement strand
AGCAGAAAATTTAAAACATGAAAATTTAAAGAAGGGAAACTTGAAAATTTTCCAACAGTTGTCAGTGTCATACATAGGACACATGGCTCCTCTCACTCTTAACGTGGAGCATCGTAAAGTTTCTCAAAGACGTCGTTAATATTAAAAGGAAATGTACATACGACAATTAATACTTGACCATCAACTCGCTTGCAATTGCATCTGGCAGTTCCTTAAAAAAAAGAAACACTCGTTTCTCTTA
The DNA here is from genome assembly GCA_018245755.1 of Parelbella macleannani. NCBI lineage: Eukaryota > Metazoa > Arthropoda > Insecta > Lepidoptera > Hesperiidae > Parelbella > Parelbella macleannani. The sequence continues at coordinate 15,705 of DWEE01000672.1, read as the reverse complement.
AATCCAAAAGATCCCAAAACGCTCGAAGCGAGTCCTTTATACACCATTACCCTGACTTCTTCAAAAAGGTCTACATCAACTTATTACAGTGGCACTGCTCGCGTGCTGATAGATTATCACATGCCACCCCCTCGTACATTATTCAAAAGACGTCCGACTCGCTCCGCCCTCGGAGCAACCATTCGAGCCTGTCTGTTTAGTGGACTAAGCTTTTCAAGTGCAAAATAATGTTTATTCTATTGATTGACTCCCCGTTGGTGTAGTGGCTAGTGACCCTTAGTTCTGAGTCGGGTTATAGGTTCGGTTTTCACAAAGAATGCAAAGTTTTTTTGTTGATTATGATTGTTTTTTCAGCATCTTAGCAGGCAATGATTTATCGACTATCTGGTTGTTATGACAAATTGTGGTAATAATAATTTCTTCACAGTAAAAATAGCCATAACGATAGTAGTTTTTCAGACTAAAATATATATGTAGGTACCTATATATTTTATGCTGCCTACCAAATACTTAATTACTTCGTCAGTTAACATTTTCAATAAATTATTTGCATAAAAATCATGCGTGTTGTTTCCACAATATACGTTATATTTAGAATAACGAAGAACTTTTTACAGAGAAATATAATTCGGAACTTTTAACAAATCGGTTTTTACTCGTGCTTTTTGCATACGTTACCTAAATAGTTCATTGAATTTTTGATTTTTAATATTCGGTGAAATTAATCAGTATGGACAACCATAATTTTATATTATGTGCCGGTTTTTACAGATGATAAAGAAACATACTCGATAGAGATAGTAAAAACGGTAAAACCAGAAAAAGGGTTATTATTTAATACAACTTTATTTTAATAACACTTTCGATGGAAGACTGGGTAAGACAAAGATGGCGGAGTCCAAAACTGCTTTCTTCGCTCCGTGGTCCCGCACATCCGGGGGCGATCAGTGTGCGAATAAGTAGTGGCGGAAGCGACGAGGCACGTGCTCGGCGGGGTCACGTGGGCGCGGACACGTGGGGAGGCCCAATTAGACACATCTTGATAACTGTTCGGCGGTAGCTTACTTGTGTTTGTCTACATAGTTATAAGTTAGGTAATTGTTTCTTACTCGTCTCTTTTTTTCAAGAACAGCGTGCGTGTATGAAATAGAAATATTGGACTTGTCATAAAGGTATAATAATAATAATTACATTTTTTCATATAAGACCTCTAGTTGTTAAAAGTAATGCTCATTATCATTGTAATTGGTTTCCGTCCAACATTTCGTAGTTCAAATCCATTTATTAAAAATATCATCTAAATATATTCAGTAACAAAGACACAAAACTTGTCGTTAAACAGTGACCAGTTAAACTGTTATTGCAAAATAATCATCTGTTTACCACTTTATTTTTCATTAATATATTCATAAATAAAAATACGACAATAATGCATTTAAATCACACTTACAATATGCAATTATATGTTGCCTAACATACGCTCTAACTGTAAGATCACAACACGATCTTGGCAGCGATGTAATCAGATACATAATATGAGTATATTATCAATGACTTTTTGTAAAGATAACATAAATAACAATGTCTGGCAATACGCGATAGTTTTCTTGAACTTTTTAAATGGATTTGCAAAGAAATCTATTTTAATAATATGGAATATATTATTGAATTTTCTTCATAGTTTTCAAGTCATTCATTTCAAATCGTATTTGAAACAAGTAGGTATAGTTTTTACTTTTAGGTAACTTTTGCTTCGTCAGCCTGTTGACGTCACTGCCATTCCTAGAACAAAGCCCTCGCAACTCCTAACAGGATCACATTCTATCTCCAGGGCACAGAAGAAAGCCAGACGTGAGCCCCTAACTAAATTAGCGCGGGCGAGGGGCGGGGGTAGACAGCTCCGAATTGCCACACTCGAGATAACGAGTTTATTAATTTAATTAATCCCCACTCAGAATGGATGTATCAACGCTTAATTACGCTGAAGGTTGCGCCCCACGGTTACGGGCCCCGGGAGACATGTTAATTAATTTTGATATCCAAACCATTGCTATGAAATTTAGCGAATTCAGAGGAAAATTTAACGGTTTACGCACATATATTGTTACGCGAATGGCATCTGTATGGTCTTTGAACGTAATCGCAATATGATACACGCCTCGCGAATTTTGAATGGTTCAACGAAATTGGGTATCATATTCCTATATTTTGTTTTTGATCTCGAGCAGTGGCCTGAGCAGTAGTAGCCCTAATCGTTTCGATTTCACTCCCTCAATCCTAAGAGGGTGGGGTTTCGAACTAAGCACGCACTCCTGGCTACACACGTTACGATTGTTCTTAAGATATCTTCATTCTATAGTCGTCGTGAACAAATTTGTATGGCTTAAAATACTTCCTAATGATCTCTACTACGTTTAGTCTGCCATTCCGCACGTGGTCTGTCGTGGTCTATGACCTTAACTAATCTCATTCCGAGCAAGGCCCCGTCTCCAACTATGCAATTATAAAGGGGTTGATGTGTTGAGAGAAATGTTAATGTGAATTTAATGTTTTTAAACAAAAAATCAAACAAATAAACAGGTTGTACACATAAATCACGGTTTAAACCGACAAGTAGAGTGTTTAACGCGCCGTTATATATTGGTCTACTGTTTAACATTGGCAGATTTCCAAACGAAATCTATAAATTGACACTTTTTTGATTACCTATATGGAAATGTAAATAAAGTTTATTATTTTGGTCTAGTGCATAGTGTACCTGACTGCCGGACTCGAAGCTGTGGGTTTAATGCTCACGGAAAGTAAATATTTGTGTGAATATCATAAGAATTATATAAATAAGTGTGCGTTTAGAAATGTAGACAATATGGAATCTACACTTACAGAACCACCGTGTTTGTGCTACATTCATCATTGCTTCATACACGTACGCCAAATCACTCCATATTTTGACTCGCCACGCAGTCAGTATATATGCTATTTAATCAAGATAAGTTTAAGATTGAGCCACGGTCTTTCACTGTACTTTTATCCATGAACTTTGGCATTGTGTTGTGTTTTTACAAATATAAAAAAATAAAAAGCTACAAATATAAAACACAGCAGAGTGTTAAAAAAAGCTCAGCTTAATGTGACAATTCTAAGGTACCCCGACATGTTTCCGACCTAATTAATACAATTCTTCAATAGTTATGACGATATCGCGATATCGCGAGAGGCTGACTTTGTCGATTTCATAAATTTATCTAACTAATATTCATTACATGCGCAGTGAAAAACTTAATGATACAATTATGTTATGTCTTTCAAACGTACGTGCCAATAATTGATCCTAAATATGTAATTATATTTCCTTCTACAGCAATAGCACCTAATGTCATACTCAGCTATCGTCGCACAAACAAGCAAACAAACAAACCACAGCGAGTTTAGATAAATTATCGTTTAACCACGCAACTAACGCCCAATTGTATTTCTGATCGGTTTAACTATTTGGCACTCATCCAGGCCGAGATGGATGGTCTAAACCTAGTTGGCCGCGGTGCTGGTTAGTCACTGAGCCCGGATTAGTCACGTGGCTTATAAATTGCCTCGATAACCATTCTGGCTGAGGCTGCAAAGCGACTGTTATGGGATAATAACTAAGTTTGGACTGGAATAACGTTTCCGGTGCCAGGATGGCAGGCTCGTTTTTTATTTCAGTATATTCCTCCGATTAGCAAACGGGTGTAAATCTACGGGTGATCTCTCTTAGCAAATTTTCATTTTTATGAACATTGGACGGGTTATTGAGGGATTATTGTACCGGTTTGGACCGGATTGGGCCGGTTATTGAGGATACATATATTTTGGTCTTTTTGTTGTATTCTGTTCGTAAAACTAAAATTCTGTTGGTACATCGAGGAGTATAGTTTTGAAACGTGTGACATGCAGGTTGTATACTTATTCATATTTATCTTTCTGCACTGTTCAACACGAGAGGATTTAGGTAGAATGCTCAAAATTCATTTACTGGGCCTAATTGTTAAACCAAAAGCAAGAACGAGCTGGGAGACAAGTTAATTCCGCGGTATGCACATTCTCACGACTTCCCCGTATCTTTTATTAAGGATGAAGCTTTTCTCTTAAGTGAGTGATGCGTTGAAAGAACGTTGACGTTGGCACAAGTTCAAATAATTCCTGACATCTGTCGCAGTACAAGCGATAGAAACACTCAGAGCCAACATCTAGTCACAAGTTCAGGTTCAATTCTGGTCCAGTCGAGCTCAGTCTAAGCCTTTAAAAGAGGTAATAATAATATGTTGGGACATCTACAAACATGGCCATCTGATCTCAACCAAAGCATCAATAGAGGTTGTGTTATAGTAACTACACGGCTGATTAGCTTCATGACTTGAACTTTACATCTGTGTACGGTGGTAAGCTATGTGTTCTCACTCTAGTGACTGCTTAAATTCGCCCTATACTCTATACTCTGTACTCGTGTACAATTTCTGCGATGTTCAGACACCTAAACAATAGATTTGCATTTGATAACAATATGTATGACCTTGTAGAAAACGAGATAAAGCCTTGACTTGTTCTAATTTTCTCTTAATATTGTGGTACTCCAATTACATCATGACAACAATCTCTTGTTGTTACGATCTCTTAATTACATGTTATACTATGCTCGAAACAGACACAATTCCGTATATCGTAACACGTACGGCCACGTTAATGGAATCCTTTAGTATTCCTCGCAACAGTTGGTTGATGCAGTTTGCTGCTCTAATTGTTTCAGTTCCAATTTAATCTTCTGGCATTTGTGTCTGAAATCAAGAGGAATTTCAATTTTAATTTTCAGACACATGCACCAGTGTTCTATACTGTATATTTTCTTACTCTATCTTTTCAATTTAAACCTTGACTGAGATTTCTAGTAATACTGTGATAGGAAGTGGGAGAGGAACTGCGACGGACGGACTTAGTTATGTTTGTGATAATGTTAAAATATTGACAACTGCTTTGTTACCAATTTTTATATTACTTAACTAAACTTAAATTCATTATTGTTACACTTGTGTGACCCAGTCTTCCACAATGTTAAGAGAGTTGTCGAACACTGCTCTATTTTATAGATAAGAGCCAGACTTTTTCAAAGATGTTAAGTATTTAAAATATTAATATATCAACAGCTGGACTTAGTTGTGGGCGTCTTGTAAACTTTACACAAATTACGGAAAATTCACTGTTCTAAAGTTGAATAAACAGGAAAAAAGTTGTATGTTCTTGTAAATAAACTCCCACAGTTAACATACAACAAAGAAGATAAACAATGGTTCTACTAAAGATTTATGAAGTAACACATCATCTTAAGTAAATACATCATAAATCTACCAACAACAGTGGAACAGGACTCACGAGTACAAAGGAATATTTTTGTATAGACGACCCCGCCATCTGTTGAGCGTAATAGCAAACGCACTAAAAGTTTCCATCAACAGATGATAGGTGTTGACAGTTTTATGTGGCAGGGCGGCGCACGCGCATCTTTGCATAGACAAATAGTACAGAGCGTTCATTTTTATGAAAATTACCCAAAATTATTTTACATTTTCATTTCGCTTTCTATAATAATTATACCGACGATATACCACCTAAATAATACATTTTTTTAATTTTAAAGAATAAAATTAAGTTTGATAAATTTACCCATTTAGTATGAATATGTACACTTTTCTTATTTTTAATATCTGCTATAATATTTTTAACAATAATTTTTATTTCCCGCTGTAACATAGCATTTATTTCCCGCTGTAACATAGAATTTAATAGATGGGTATGTAGGTATACGTAAATTACAATGCGACATAATACATTCTTAACCTTTTCAATAAAGTATGCTAATATAGAGATGGATACAGTGGAAACATCAGCTTCTAATGAGCTGTCTCACCTTTCTGTTTATATATAAATAAATAACTATTGTTAAAAATATTTTCGTTCTTGTGTCGTCATAAAAATAATTTCGAACGTTCTGAAATAGTATTTTTGTGTCTTCGCATCGGTAAATAGTGATGTTGCTTCTCTGTCATCATGATGTAATCTAATCCAACGATCCTTCCATGTCGTTTATCTATTACGCAATAAATAATGATTGTGTCATTTTTATTGTTATTTCAGACTCGTCTGTGGGAGTGATGAAAATGATTCATTGTTATGTGTAATAATATCATAATGTCACCAGTTAGAGGTTCAATAAAATTGCGTTGAAACAACGATATCGATGCAACTTGAAAATTAGAAATTAAAACTTTTGTTTAATTTCAATCATAAGGTACGGTAGTCTGTATATATAACTTCTGAACGTCAAAGTCCTATTGACATTACTGATACAATGTTGATGCAATGATACAAAGGCAATTTATAATAATATTGAATAAAATGTAAATGAGCTTAAATTAACAAATTTGCAGTACAAAATATCCATCGAATAATGATCAGATTAATTAACGCAATTCGCGAAATACTAAATGCAAATTTTAATTAAAACGAAACAACCAAAATTGTGTTATAACATTCCGGTCTGTAATTCCTCGAATTGAATAATTTCCAAAGATAAAGTGAAACATTGATGCCTCCCATTTGTATGTCCACGTCATAATCGAGTCCTAACTGTAAGGCAGAACAAACAATCAAATAATATGAATAAAGAACCAATAGACAATTGAAGATATGCTAGAAAATAATAAGTCAGTCCTCTATAGTAGGTGTTTATTATCTATAGCACAAGGTCTAAAATTCGATCTTCACAGACAGATATGTGAATGGCAATTAGACAGCTACCGTAAGTACCCGTTTGTGTAACTGTCATTGCCTTCGAATACTTACTCCAGATATGTTTGTTATACATACGTATATACTTACTATTTGTTATCCTAAACAGTAAGTGGTCGTTGTCTTCAGATAAATGCACATCGTAATTATAAACAGACAACTTCTAGAACTAACTTTGTGTAACAGTCCTTAACAGTGAATAATCTAGGACTCGTAGCTATAATCATAAAGATTTACTTTGCCTTGAGGAGTTAGGCAATAAGCTTTAAACTGTATCTCTCTTCCAGAATGCAACTGCAATGGACACGCTCGCCGCTGCCGGTTCAACATGGAGCTGTACAAGCTGTCGGGTCGCGCGAGCGGCGGCGTCTGCCTCAAGTGCCGCCACTACACCGCCGGCCGGCACTGCCACTACTGCCGCGAGGGCTACTACCGCGACCCTACCAAGCCCATCACGCACAAGAAGGCCTGCAAACGTGAGTATTATCACATTTTAAAACAAAAAAAAATGTATAATAGAAAGAAAAAACTTTTTTTTAATAGTGAGCTCGGAAAAAATGTCGCCGCTGATAGATAACGACAATACATCACCACTAAGTTGATAGTATATGTATCAATTGTGATTTTTTCGTAACGGAACTCACTGGAAGAGGCCATTTCAATTTAAAAATTTAGTTATTCCTGTGTGAATGATGACAATAAAAAGACGATGATAAAAACTTCTAAATCGTATCTCAAGCTGAACTTCTGTAATAGATATGTATTAGTTGCAAATATCGAGTGAAAATTATTCGATTAAATCGGATGTCTTAAAGTGCCTAGTTGTGACCAGCATCTATAACTACTTCGATGAGATTAAAAGAAACTAAAGAAATTTATTAGGACCGTATCTGATTTAATTTTTTAGTTTGTATGGTGAAAGAGAGTTATAAGAAAGAGTGGTATAAATATAAATATTTTATTTGAAAAATATCGACATAAATAGAGGCGTAAAGACAAAGTAGCTATATAAAGAAATCTCCTCCCCACTTTTATCAGTGTACAGAATTGGCTTTTTCTTAAAATATATTTTGCTACAAAATATCCAGCACTTTGCAGCACATGCATTCCTGTACAGAAATGAACTCCAAACAGGTGTAAACCAGTTTTACGACGCCATTTAATTCATTTTTATACGTGCCCGGCCTCCGGTTTACTTAGTTTTAACATAAAAAGTAACACAGTGTCTTAATAAAGTTTATAGTTTTAATAAACTTGTGGCGATGGGGTAAAATATCGCGCAATAAAAATTTGTAACGAGGTTAGGCCGCTCGCACACGGAAAATAAGTAAAAAGAACAAGAGTTATAAATATGAAGTTCATCTGTTGTTAATAGCTATACCATTTTCTGTCTATAGTATGTTCATTCGATTCAGTTCAAACTTCAACCACGCTCAACCCTGTGATCTTTATCGTGGTAAAAACAATTTTAATTACAATTAACACAAATGATTACAATAGCTCCTCTTACAATAAGAAAATTGTCCAACTGTCCGTAGAATTTTATTTCTCTTCAGCATTTTACAAAATGACAAGAGTTACTTCCTTCTTCTTTCGGTCTGTTGCAGCTAAACCTATGTGACCTGTATAGCCGATAAACACGATCATCTATATTCTTGAGTCAGTATCTAATAGCAGATTCGACATCAATGTGATACCGAGTGTAATATAATGTATATAGCGACTAATATAACATAAAATAATACAAGTGCTATGTGAATACGTGAGTAATTGTTAAGCTGAAGGAAATGACTTAGCTTTATCTAATACTGTAATAATCTCATGTATACCATATCTGCTGGATATTACCGGTATCCAGCAGCAACTTGTCTCCTATGCTGTTAGTGGAAAATATATTGAGGATTCTTCGGCTACTTATAATAATAAGGCATAATATTCAACTTACATCATCGAGTCACGCTTGTTTAACTCGAACATTGACGTTCATTAAAAGCATGTGTGAGGATGTCAGAATTTGATCATTCATAGTGATGACAATAATACCCTGAGTTTAAAATTTTCTTTATAAGAAAAGTAATGTAAATTTTTTTGTACGTGTCGAATTCGGTTCAATGAAAAACGTATTTTTAACTTTTAGCTTGAGGTTTCTTACTTTTTTTAACTTGTACAATGTCATCTCTTTTTATGGAATACATAACTTAACGGTATTTATCAGCTAATTCATTACTTCCATTGCCCCAGCAACAGCGGTTTTGGGTCTGTTAAATAATGGTATCAATAAAGTTTAATATTATCTGTCATATAATCCCAACAGCACTCCAATTTGTTTCATATCGTAACCGCATCGACAAGATAAACTTTGGAAAGGTTAACATAACGACAAGCAATTTTCCACAACAATACAACTGAAATCGAGCCCGAACCCAATTATTGAGATGTGGCCATGTGACCCCAATCTTTTGGGGTTATATGAGTCCCAGAAGTGTGACCCCAATATCGAGGGTCTATTGGTGGATGCGGTTGATTATATCGCATTCCGAAATATTGTGGGTAGTTCGCACGTTATTGTGGAACAGTTGAAGATTTCTGATTTCTTTTTGTTTGATTAGGCCGTTTTAAATGTTGAAAGATTAATCCAACATCCAGAAAAAGTTAAACGCTTTTCTGTTTCAATGGACAGTTAGCACCATGAGTTATCTTTGCGTAAAAGATGTCATTGTTTGGACAGCAATCTGCAGAACGCTGATAGTAGAAGCTAGTTTCAAAAAGACGAGGGCAGGGCGCGAAGAAGCTCATTTATGCAGGTCTATGTTTAGCAGTTACTGATAACAAGCTTTAAATAAAAAATAAATGAATAAAGTAATATAATTTTTCTTTACAATAAATTTTACGAATTGTTTATCATACATTTTGCAAACCCTATGCTACGTTGTAATAATAATTATTAAATTTAAACCATTGAAATAGGTAATTATTAAAGAAATTAGTTTTCTTAGGGTAAAAATTGAAATCGATGACTTTCTTTCAAAATCCGTTTTAAAAACATGACTACATTAATAATTGCAAGAAGAAACCATTAAAAACTTTGAATACAATATTTCGTTCAGCGAAACATTCGCTCGCCAAGATGTATCCACTTTTATAGATATTTATTTGTCAAGAGGAAAATGTGCAGGAAAACCCATAACGACCTCTCTATCAGCCAGTCAGCAAACTACTTCGGGTCCTCGGGGACCCATTTGGAAGGATGAACCTTATTCGTTCGAAGCGCATTTTATGGGAAAACTATTCGTGAGGGATGGCCCTATGGCGTGCTCTTTTATTTGTTAGTTCGGTTACAAGTTTCGGGACCAGTATCGCTATAAAACGGACTTTGTTAGTAGCGCGAGATTGAATCGTCATCATCAACAACCTTTTTATGTATTACTGGATGTGGGTCTTCTTTTCAGAATGGTAAAAGCTAAGACTGCAGTCTACCGTGCTCGCTAAGTATAATTTGGCACGTATCAATAGCCATATAAAATATTATAGAGAATTGTAAGGTGTGCAGATTTCTTGAAGATTTTTTCTCAATGATAAGTTAAACGATATTAGCTCGAAAGTTCTTTGGCCTTTGGTATTGGAATATATTGTTAAAATGTTAACTATTTTTTTTTAATGCCATAAATATTTGGACGTTTGGAAGTCTTGAGCATTAATATTAATCTGCTTTATGGGTTCTAAGCTTGCGATTGTCATCCGGTGGGTGCGAGCGGGAAGACCTGCAACCAGACGAGCGGCCAGTGCCCGTGCAAGGACGGTGTCACCGGCACCACGTGCAACCGCTGCGCCAAGGGCTACCAACAATCCAGGAGCCACATCGCACCTTGCATACGTAAGTGCTACTGAAAGATAGCGATATATTTATAAAGATATATGACATTGACACATACTACAAAATCATTTGTTACTCAGAACACGAACTTATTAAAATAAAAAGCTTTGGTCCAGATCTTATTCCAGAAAAACATCAAAATACGAAATTATAACTCACTCTCTTCTTCGAAAACTTGGGAGGTTAATAAAGTTACAAAGTGTACAATTAATTAATGATCAAATAATGAGTCATTCAAAAAATGACATGCTTCAAAAATATTTTCAATGCTAAAAATAACAAACCAAAAAAGAAGACAACTATCTACGTAGCTGGAGAACGAAAGTTATGGAATATATATAACAATTTTTAACTACTGACGTTGTTTGTTCAGGTATTCCGCGGATAGTGACAGCGGTGCAGGCCATGGAGGCGGTGGACGCGGAGCCGGGCCGCGGTAAGTAGTAAGTGGACCTCATTGCACTCTCGCCCATCACACCGCATGTCGGCACTCCATTACGGACTTTGGACTTTATTGACAACCATCCACAAAATAAGCCCTGAAAATAAGCCTAGCTCCTTTTGTAATACTCATTCAATGTATAAGAAATTACCACTGTAAAGAAAAAGTAAACTTTCTACTTATTAGAAATAGAAGACGCTAATGTCTTAAGGATCAGGCTACGTCTTACTACGATGCGTCTTAGGGCAATTCATAACATTATAATAGGGATAAGAAACCTCTGAAACAGTAATTATTCTCTCAAATAGTTATCTTACATATAACCTTACATTTACGTCATGTAATATGACATTTTTTTTTATGTACTGTGTAATTTTTTTTCTAAAACACATTGATTTTTTGTACCCAAAATGTTTTGTAACATTAGAAGTGTTTTTTGTCGATGGTTTCATTAGTGTGGTTAAAAGAACCTTTAAGATAATTTAATGTAAACATTGTCGAAGTAAAAGAAGTCGTAATGGAGTGCTACTAAGAGTTGACTGTACCGTTATTTTCAAAAGTAAATAATCATTAATACTTATGTATCTACGTTCTATAGGCTAAGCTCGCCTTCGGATGTCACTTTTTGTTAAATTTTAATAATAAAATCAGTGTAACATCCTGAGTATCCAAGCTTGCAGCTTTTGTTTTACGTAGAATATTTTCTTACGCTATGTGGTATGCCATTATTTAAATTAAAACACCTTTAAATTAAATTAAATAATACCCAAGTATCTACCATAGAGAATCGAGGAAGTCTCAAAAAGAGATTTTTTATTAAAATTTTTTGGAATATAAAATATTTCCTAAGTATCTTCTAAAACACCTTTTTTATATATCTAATGTAATATATCGAGCAAACTATAGTGTTATTATCTATAGAAATATGTATAAATCAAACAACATGCATCTATTTTTAGTATACCTAAATGCATTAATTTTTTTTATTGACATTTGCAGGTTGTAAAAAAATTTATTATTACCAAAAAACTGGTCATGACAAATTGCTGTAGGATGAATTTGGGTGTTTAGGACATTCTTGCTTTGACTACGCTATGTAGGAGAAAGAACGGCAAACAATTTACATTTCCCGCGCTCTTATAATGACCAATATGGCGGACCTGTACATTCCCATGACAGTTGACATTGCGATTTATCAATTTGGTGAGTAGCTTTCTAACTCGATGCTAGCCATTTTTTGTACAGTTTTATTACACTCCATTGGATAATAAAAACGGTGTACAACCTTCAACATTCTCCAGAAACATTTCCGTTACAGCCGAAGCGAGTAAAGCAGTTTATGAATACCTTATAACATTATTCCCCCGCCGTAAAGTACAGTCGACTCATTCGTAATTAATTTGCACTTTATTCGTTAAGTGTTGCCAACTGAAAATATTTATTTTTTCTACTCTGTTTAAATGTTGCCAGCCCGGAATGTTTGTTTTTAACTTTTCCAAGAGTTTCTTTTCAGGCTTGTTCTAAAATTCATCGTCATGCCAAACTCATACCTTTTTCTTTTTGTTAATATTGTCAAGTGCCAAGTGACGAGGTAACATTTTGTGTAACTTTTTTTGTTATTGTTATATGTACAGTCATGTTCGTAATTATTTATTTAAAATGTTGTTTTGTGATTGTTGTTGATGTAGATGTTGTGTACGTACATTGTCGTAAATGTAAAATTTTAACATTTTTGTTTTTTATACAATGCTTATACAAGTAATAGATATATATAAATGTTGTAAAAATTAATATGTTTACATTTATAGTTTTCAGACCATCATTTAGAAGGTACTGCTTTATTTGAGTAACACTAAATGATTATATATCTTGAGTTCGCATTATAAGATTACCATGATATTTTGTATATATTGTTTACCCGTACATCTGTTCACGAGCCTATTGTCGGATACAGCGGCGGACCAGTGCGGACGGTGCCGCGCCGGCGCTCGAACTCTAAATCTCAACAAGTTTTGCAGCCGCGACTACGGTGAGTCGGTCTAATATAAAAATATAAAAGATGTGAAAATTAGGAAATATGAACAAAAAAAAATTGAAAAACAGTAACGGATGTATTTTTTGGCATATGAGTTTCAATATTACCTACATATACCTACCCAATTAATTTTTCACGTTAACGTACAAAAATGACAACTATGTTATGTTTTTACATATCTAATATTTATTGCTATATTTTTTGAGACATCGCCATACACACTTATCTAAGTCAGTAAAAAAGTATTAGGATTACGAGTACATATATAAAACGTACTTTTGCAAGAGCTGAATATAAATCTTATAGGGAATAGAAAATAAGGTATTTATAGTGCAGATTTAAATATCTTTACACGTTTCAGTCATAATGGGTCGGGTGGTCGGTCGCGAGGCGGCGGCGGCGGCGGGCGGCGAGGCGTGGGCGCGGCTGGCGCTGAGCGTGCAGGCCGTGTACAAGCGCGCGCCGCGGAGTCGCCTGCGCCGCGGCAACACCGCCCTCTACGTTCGCGCAAGGGACCTCGCCTGCAAGTGCCCCAAGATCAAGATTAACAAGTAAATGACATAACACAACCCTCTAAAACATCAACTTCAATAGAAATGTAAGAGCGAAAATTAAGTTGAATGCAATATAACGATGTCGCTAATTGTACACGTCTAATAAATCATTTATCATTAACTAAACAAACTATAACATCTTCATAACTTCAGGGGAATGAAAAGAAAACTTGCGATCTATTACAGTCAAGAAATACTTGTTGCGTATCGTAAGATTAGTTTCGCCTTCGACGACCCTTCGAGCATAGTTTTACAAATTACAGAAGATATAATATTATTGTGGACTTAATTTTAAAGAAATATATTTCTATAAACAGGTCCTACCTGATCCTAGGAGTGGAAAAAGAGGGAGCGTCGTCTGGTATGCCGGGGCTGGCGGTGGGTGAGAGAACCTTACTTTTGGAGTGGAGAGATGATTGGCACCGGCGCATACGACGCCTGCAGCGACGAGCCATCAACTGTCACTAGCGCCATCTATCGCCTCTAGCGACATCTGCTACCACTAGCGACATCTATGAAACCACAAATTTTGAAAATCTGTTCACTAAACGAAGGGTGGTTTGTTTCTGATGTTCGATAGTAAGGTATTCCGTCTATGTTCCGTGCAAATGAATTGATACATAGTCTCAAACAATTTACTGCCATTGTTTATCTGTCTATATCGATAAATACAATAGAATCACTAGTCGTGTGCAAAATATAACTAGATGTTTGTTTCTTTTTACTTTTAGAACTGGTTGTGTAATTTTTTAAAGTAACCCATACACTTGTTTTACTTTGTAATCGAATATTTACATTAAATAGTTTTCCAGTTTTTTTGTTAATTTAAAGACAGGAATAACTTTTTGTTAGATCACCCGTTTTTATTACTTTTGTCATATTGGTATTATGATCGCATAAATAGTTCTAAAAGTAGACTCTAATAATTTACAAAGCAGTGTAATTTTTAACATTTTTATTATAAATATTCTTCATGAAAATGCCAAAAATGGAAGACATTGTGACTTCTAAAAATTTTTCTTCCTAGGATTTCGTTATGTAATATACAATCATCAGCATAGTTTAGTATTCTTCTAACATGAACTGTTTATTAAACGTAATAAAGTTACTTAACTGTGTTGTTGAGTGTACGTTAAGATTATTAATTTATTAAAAAAAAACTAGATTAATTCTAAGGCTAACTGAAGTTTCGTTCCATTTCATGCATTTTTGTATAATTGTTACTTTACCGCAATGGCCGTGTTAACATTGTTTCGGGTGCCAGCTACACACGTATTAGCTATCAGAAGATTGCGTGAAGTGTCAGACGTGTGTCAAACGGCAGATGGCACGCGCTTTTGACGGATAATAGACCTACATTTTTCTTTATGATTGTACAATATAGATTTAGGTGGTTTAACGCAAGGATTCATCTGCATAGTCATAATGGTTTAACGTACCTCATTTTTTAAGTATGTAATGTTAAGGGTTACAGATTATTAATTTATAGTGTCATTGGTTATGCCGTTTGCGGAGTAATATTTGTGCGAGTTTACAATTTGAAATTTCTTGCCAAAGTATCGAACAGAACGGTATGTACTAAGTACTCGAATCCCTCGTAAGCCGCGACCCCGCTTGGTTAGACGATTTCCATTAACTTCCTAAACAACATGCATCGCCTTATTAAAGGTATGTACAGTATTATTAGCTTTACTAAAGTTAATTAGGGCTTTCTAGTTTAAAACGCGTAGATCTATACATATTTATGTCAAAATATAAATCAAAATACATACTCGTTAATTAATCCTCCCAATTTTTATTTATCGTTTACTTTCCTAATAACGGTAATAACAGGTATGCATTTTAATAAGCTTCGCCTTAAAAGGATTTTTAATTTACAAATATTGTGGGAAGTGTTCTTGAGACTAGTAACATTGATGAGTTCTTCGTATGGTTGACGCTACAGCACTTCTTCTGTCGTCGTCTTTGTACTGTTCTAATA
>DWEE01000671.1:0-15950 GCA_018245755.1 Parelbella macleannani | reverse complement strand
TTCGTATATATATATATATATATATATTTATATACGAATCAGTCGAATAAATAAATTTTGAAGGATAAATAAACTAAGATAATTTCATACAGCCACCGTTTGCCAATGGCTTAACCAACAAAAACACACCGTAAGCAATAACATAACACAATAAATATAATTTATAACAGCATAAATCATATAACTGTCGCGACACAAACAAAGACACTGCACATTGCGCGTTATTATAATATCGTCCATTGAGAACGCAACCTGTCCTATTTAAATATATCTCGAGATATTAAGATATAAATAAAGAGACGAAATGTCGAGAATGCGAGCCCCTGCTCACCTATTGCCATATACGAGTACGTCCGCTTGAAGGGTGGACGCGCACGAGGTACTTCATTTAAATCTATAACAGTGCGTTAAGAGATACCACGGTTATCATGTGTTTTACCATCAAAGAGGAATGTCATGGCTATATTCTTTATTTTTATTGTTTTAGTATGCATTCATATTGTCGTCCACAGGGTAGGCTGAGTGAATTGAGTGCAAAAATATCTCTAGCATATACCTGGCGCATTTTCATATGTAGCAATCCCTGAATGTTTTATAAAGAAAATGATGTCTATTACAAGATGTCCTATTCAAGAGTGGGATGTAAAACGTAACTGGTGAAACGTGGGAGTTTATCACACTACCTACCGCTTTGGGAATTATAGGCGTGATGTAACGTTTTTATAGTACTGCATAATCTATGATATTTATGTTGTTGGGTGTCTCGTTACTCGCCGATCGTGCACAGTAATGCACTTACCTCACAGCTGTTAATTCGCATCGTAGGCACCACGACAAGAAACTGGCATAATGTTGCCGGAACATTTGTATTCATACACTGAGAACCAACTACACCATAATTTTACTATAAATTTAATGTACAATAATATACACATTTTATTAACACTGACAACAACTCATAAAAATGGATATTGCATTTGTAATAAGCTCTCAATAAAAATAATACATTTATTTATTTATAGTTGCGTATTTGTCGATACGTGTAAATAATTTTTTTATTTGACATGTTTAACATCGGCGTTAAATGTTAGGTTGATAAAAGTAAAACATAACGTTTAATAATAAATTTTAATGCTTTTGAATTGTTGGTCCGTTAACGACATTATCGTAAGTGACTCATTTTAATTGACACAACATTTTAAATATAGAATGACAGTTTAATACATGTAATTAGTAGTGAATGATAAATATTTTCTTTACTATTAAAAGTACTAGAAGACAGCGGAAAGTTGCTGGTTTCGGATGACCGAGGAGCGGAAGCAATGGTGCCTATTAAGGGGAGGCCTATATCCAGCAGTGGACATCCCAAGGCTGATGATGATGATGACGAAATGTTTTTATGAAATATCGATGGATAAACGTACGGCTGTTAGTGGAATGAGCGAATATCTTTATAAATATATCTGAAATTTTAAATACCTATATAAGAAATCAACGATTATAATTATACAACTAACATATTTATTGTGAAATTGTATATAAAACAAAATTTTGCCATTTTAACTGAGACGTCGAACTGAATATCAATAAACTATTGTTCCCTACTACAATCCTTTTAGGCAATTAAGAATCAGACCTTTTGTCACATAGATTTCAATAAGCAGTTATTATAGATACCTGTTATGGATTGTCTGTCTGTCAATTTATCTTTGTATGTTGGGAATGTACGAAAAGTGTATAGATACCTACATATACTTTTGCTTGTAAGTATAAATGTATTATATGAGATATATATATTATGTATAATGTAGTGGCCCTATCTCGTGATGAGTTTCGCGATAATGACACAGTTGTTCTAAGACATGTGCGTAAAGTACAAAAAAACCTAAATCCGAATGTAATTATAATTAGAACAGCAGCAGAGGGCGAGAACGGCAATTGCGCCGGCGCCGCTCAGTTGATGTCACTGCGCAGCCGTAATTATACCACCGGCCGGCCGGATTAATTGTTAAGATTGACGTACACTGGCCAACTTAACACATACATACGTATACACATAAGTGTTGATAGTGATTAAAAATTCAGCCTTTTCAACAGCGGCCCTGGGTTAAAATTCTCATAAATTCTCATCTATACAAAAAAGAAATCCATTTTAAGAATAAATGTAACAATAAGGTACCTAAGGTACCTAAAGTCTGCCAACCTGCGCTTGGCCAGTTTGCAGACGATGATCTTAACTCTGCTTATTTACAGAGAAGACTTGTGTCCTAGAGTGAAAATCGTTGATCGTGGATGTATCTGATAAACTCATATATGTATAGTATATACATATAGACCTGTTCCAGGTTAAACTTTTTAATTTTAGAAATGCCTTTATAAAATATGTTACCATTTTTCATCTACCCTAACTAGCTAGCTTCATTTATCATAGCTATACCATCTGTCTTGTAGTCTATCATAGTCATCGTCATCAGCCTATCTCAGTCCACTGCCGGACATCGGCCTCCCCCAATGAGCGCCATCACGCCCCGTTCTCGGCGTGTCGCATTCAGCATCTGCCTGCAGCCTATAGTGGCTTTTAATGATCATTGTTGTATTCCTTTTGTTCTTGGATTCGAGGTGTGGGATACCCTATAGCTATAACTAGATAGAAACAAGAGGCGTCCTAACGTAATACTTAACACAGGTCTATCAAAGGAACCCAATTAATAAATTACACGTGTATCTGGAGTTATTGGATATTGAGAAAGGTTGGTGCTGTTTATCAAAAGTATTAATCTTAGAACGTATCATCACGCCTGTAAATCCCAAAGTGGTAGACAAAGAACTGTAGTGCTCCCCAATGTTTTATCAAATACGGTTACGTCCCAGCATGGAAGGGGTCCTGCTCTATACCGATGAAACATTGTCCTCTTTGACGTAACCCTCAATAGTGGAAAATTGACTAGCGAGACTCAGTTTGAGACCGACAATGACTAGCAAATCCGAATTTCGTTTTGAACGTCTTGTTGCAATGGTGACAGCGCAACTGACCAACGACCTACTGACGTTATGACGAACGACTAACGAACGCTTGACCAACAAGCCGTACGCCCACTGTGCGCCGTTCCGTACATTCTTTGAAGAGAATTGAACTAATCCATTACAATGTTGTCGACCCCGTACAAATTGCATCGGGCCAAATGAGCGTAGTTACTCACACCAAATTATCCAATCACACCGTCAAATTAGTACCCAGCAACTTTCAACCTTATTCCCTATATAATAAGGCAACAATTTATTTTCCTAACAGCTGTTCTCCCTTGCAGGTACACAGTACACAGGGCAACGTGTTACCGCCATCGTTTTTGTTGATATCGAGTGACGAAACTAATTTAATTTGTTAAATAAAATGTACTGTTAAATGTGTTCTGGTGTTTTATTTCCCCTAGCCCTTTGTTTGAAAGCAATCCGTTGTAATACAGAACTGTCCACGGATTGGACCGGAAGAATAAACTTTAGGATACGGATCAAAATACATTGTAGATGTTTCTAGAAGGAATGCAAACTTGGATGAGGCTAATGGTAAGTGTTTTCATAGAAACGTGTTGTAATTGAATCCACACTAACCGGAACAACCTATTGTAACCTTTAATTTACTTTACTAAGTTCTTGTAATTCTGTTCGAAGTAGGCAGAAGTGTACCAGATATGAGTGCGGCAGCGGCCAGTCATGATTCCCGCTTGTTAGCGTCACTCTTCAGCTTAAAAACTAGCACTGCATCTTCTTTTGCCACTTAGCACCAGTACTTTCTCGTTGTGTGCTATCTGACGCATGTGGTAAGCAAATGTACAAATGTATAAGGGATATCCTAACCCTTACGGTTTAAACTTCTATGTACTTTCAAAAAATTCAAGAATCACTTCACTTCATATAGAGCTATGAACAATCTACGAAGGATGTTGAAAAGATATAAGAGTGATTGTGGCTACCGTTAATAAATGTATACTGAGTACTGAAGCTCGGAATTAATTTGGTATAATACCAAGAAAACCTTTGCGAGAAACAGTGATAGCCTAGTGGTTTAGATATCAACCTCACTACGGGTGTCCTGGGTTTAAATCCTGGCGCACCTCTTTACAAATATGTATGTGTGTTTCAAATTAAAATATCACTTACTATAAGTGTAAAGGAAAACAGTATAAGGAAACCTACACACCTAAGAGCGTAGCAGCCTGTGGCCAGCGTAGCGGACCGATGGCCTTAACTTTCTCATTCTGAGAATTTTAAAAAAAAGTTCCAATTAAAAAAATATATGCCAAATATATGTCCTATTCCATATTCAGCAGTTTCCTATATGCTGATATTGGAATAAGACTTAATGCTTACTTATACCAGTTTCATTCAAATCAAAACATCTCCTCAACTGTTATTTCACAATTACGTCAATTCCTTGATTGAGGTCTAAGCTCTTGATATGTCCGGGCGAGAATCGTTTTAAGACAACGATATGGGCCCTTAGGGTCAATTCGGCCCGCATAATAAAAGTTGACCCTGTCGCCTGCACCGGCCAATCAGCGTTATGGCGGCTTTTGACCCTGGCCAATCAAGATGTTCCGTAAGTGCACTGCATGTGCCGTAACCTGAGAAGTCGCGGAGATGAAGCCCGAGATACTGTGTCTTATTGGTTGAGGTGTGGTAATGCATCACTGGTTGCCAACAGAACCGGAACCCGGTGCACTTGTCGGTGAAACCGCAGATGTTCTCTTGTTAAAAAAACCCAAGGGTGACATGTGATATGACCGTGGCGATATGCGACAGTCGCCGCGGTCACTGTCGGGGTAAAACTCTTTTATTTTTTCAATTCGCAAGCTAGGTCTGCTCCTGATCGCAACGTCACGTAGACGTTTTAGTGTCTACAGGAAAATATCTGCAGTAGTAATACTAAAGACTTTGGACCACTTACTCTATCCGCCACTTCTTCGTACAAATGTATTTTAAACGTTACGATCATATCTGGATTCATGATTGACATATATTATGAAATACACACTTAATTTTTATTTGTCCTGGCATTCAGGCAAACGAGCCATCTGATAGTAAGTAGTCCTCGTCGCCTACGATCAATAACAGCAATGCAAAAGACGATTCATGATTCATGATTTTCGTACGATCATTGATGATGTTAATGGATCTACTGACAGATTTCAGGTACTCAAGCAGACTACTTGACATCTAATTATTTTGCCTAATCATAGTATGGGTAACGTCATATAAATTAATTAAAATATTTTAAGCCATTAATAGACTCCATGTCATACATACTTCACTTTCAAAGAACGTCGTTGAAATGGCACTCTGTGCTCTTTGCCTGCCCAGTAAGGGCCTTGACATGAAGGAATGTTTTTATACAGTACGTATATCATTGAAAGAGTGGCTTTTTGTAAGCACTTATCTATATGCTTAGAGTTACTAACAATGTTCAGATTTAAATCGACTTTATCACAGTTTAAAAGTCATCGCATCGCGTGACTCCCGCACTGTATTCAAAAAAAGAACAAACATTTGTAATAAAAGGCCAAATATTAATCAGTCTCTATTGCTTTGGGGTTAAAGTTCAAAATGACAATGAAATATTTCGCTATAAGGGCCGTTGATTCGTAGATTACTACAATTACAGGAAGTGCACGGGTGTTGGATAAACCACTCGGCGCACGGTCTACGTTTTGTGCTGTTCTATAGGAATTGTTTTTTTGATAAGCTAACTAGGCTATATACACCCCTTCTACTCTATGGGGCCTATAACACAGCATGAATTTGGGAGTAATACACTTCTATACTTAACCATTCGGATATACTGGCTTGATGTTATGTTAAGCTAACTAGTATGTCTACCTTTCAATATGAACAATGTCCAACGCCTGAATCACCATGAGTTTTAATCATCATCATTATTGTCATCATCATCATCAGCCTTTCTCAGTCCATTGCTGCACATACGAGGTCCATGCTCGTAGGCCTATGAGCAATACAATTACTGTCAAAAAATCTCAATTACTGCAGAGTTAATCGACAGTACTCGTCCAGTGTGCTCACGCCCTTATCGTTGAGCTCAATTGAGATTGATTAAAAACGCTATTTTTAATGTGAGCAAATTAATCACTCTATTTCCAGAATGACCAATTGTTGCCGCTAATTGTCACAGCTCCAAACTGTTACAAGCTATTGTACAACATTGTCCAACATTGTAAGTATTGTACATGTAATGTTTATAACATAAAATTTCTTTGCTCAATACGATTGTTTGCAAATACGGTCTATGTCTATGATATACATATGTATTGTAACACTTAATACAACAAAAGTTTCCTTTATTAAATGCGATTATTGGCACAAACCCCTCAGAGGACGCCTATGTCCAGCTGTGGACTTAGGCTGGTGGTGATGATGAAGTGCAATGCATGTGACGTCAGACAGATGATCATTAATAACTATATCTATTTACATATTGTATCAGGAAAATTATCTAGGCCTTACCTATATATTTTAGACTAATTTATACCGTATACCGTCACGTACCATACCACACCGTATACCATACCGTACCGTACCGTATACCGCATACCGCATACCATACCGTATACCGTACCGTATACCGAATACCGTACCGTATACCGTACCGTATACCGAATACCGTACCGTATACCGTACCGTATACATTTTAGACTTTAGACTTTATTTTAGACTTTTTTAGCTTTTGAATTTGGAACACCAAAACGCCTTGGAAATTTCCCTACAAATCAATACCTGATCAAATTATTTATTGGCTTATCTTGCGTATTATTTTTCTAAATATGTATAAGATGTAAAATATGTAAAGAGTAAGACCCGGTGCCAGCAAAAGAAAGAAAAAAAGGAAGTACCAATTTAATCCTGAGATACGAACAACCCAAGTCAATAAACTAGTAACATTGCTTCTATAACCATAAATGTCAAACTCTGGCCTTAGCGTACATGTATAACTAAATGAAAATATCGATGAAATATTATTCGATTTATTCAGCAACAATGTTGCCAGATAAATCGAGAGATCACCAGCGAAATGCAAAGCTCGTGTCACAGAAGCTTACGTTTAATTAAATGGCAACATTCAACCGACGACACCTGTCCGACGTTTGTCGTGTCTACGCTGTTTCTTTTCATATGTTCCTATTCATATTATTTCATATCTCAATGTGATTCATCATATCTCATGTGTATATTATTATATAACTTGATAAAATTTTTGTTGTAAATCGAATCAACCATTATTGATATTCATATTGTCTCTATATCTCATTGTGATTCATGTACATATGTGATTGAAGAACTCAACGCAAATTTTAATGTAAATAATTCACCTCATTGAGATTCTTAAGCGATTGATTGATTGATTCTTGATTTCTTGATTCTTAACTACATACTTATACAATTTAATGCTATTTTGACTATAAATTAAATAAAGCGTTTTTCCTTTTCATATTATTAACGATTTAAAGTGATTCTTATGTGTGATGTAGTTCTTTGCATAAATCAAATTTAACATTTTCACTTTTCATATTGTCTCTTGCTCATTGTGATTCTTATGAACAAGTCATTACACAGCTTAATGTATTTTAATACAAATATACTGAAACATTATTTTCATAGCGTTTCCACCTCATTGTGATTTAACATTAACCCTTTTTACATAATCTCTGCTTTAGCATGACTCTTATTTGCATGTTTGCACAACTCAATGCAATTTTTACTATAAATCCAGATGAAAATTCCCCGTGAAAAAATTCGTTTCAGTTGAATTGCAAGTACAGTAGTTTTCACGGCAGTAAATCAAGTTACATTATATCTAACAATGGTCCGATGCGCCATTGAAAATTAGCTTCGCAAAATGCACTGAAGGAATGCTCCATGTCCGGGTTATTTGGCCAACTTGTTGTGCAGATGGGTAAATACAGTTTAATCCTTATTTCTATTTACACTAAAGGTGATTTTTGAGTTTGGATAACATATTTTTAAGATGGTCAGCGATTGAATTAGCCGTAGTAAAGGTGCGCCCACATTCATCATGTCGCACAAAACAAATTGTTCTGACGGTTGCATTTTGAAACCAACAAGGCAGCTAATGGCGCAGAAAATGCGTTTGTCTGATACCCAGCTTGATCTCGACGTGCTATTTGTAATAGGAATTAATTTTCGGATTAAATAGGAATTGCATACAGAGAGAATTATTATACATACATACACATGTTAAAAGTTAATGCGTACATAAAATTACTAAGAAGATTATTTATGAAATGTGCATTATATTCATGGAGATTATTGTTTAAGAAATGTTCTATATGCAAAAAAATATCAAATATGTGTATATTTAAATAGTAGTATTATCAAAACACGAACTCTTTTCAGGCGTACTTCGGCATCCCATTGCCGTGTGTGGTAATATCACAAGTTACATATGATATATGAATATGAGAAAAACATTGTTTTTTTTTCCAATTCGCTATAGTCGTTCGTTTTTCAATGATTGCGCAACAGTACAATGATATTCACGTCTTGGTAAAATGCTAATGGGCGTATCAACCCGAGCTTAGACACGTGAGCGATTATGCAGTATACGCGTTAACCATCTGTGATAGTGATGATATGTGACATTGTAATTAGAATGGCAGAAAGGCTGGCTCGTTCTGTGTGGTCACAGTGCATAAATGGGAGCGATTTTAAACAGCGCGACTGATAGCCCTTATGTGTCAATAGCAAATCATTTATTAATAGGTAAAACTTTATTTAGTGATAGCATGGGTTTCATTTTTGCATCGCTTGCTTGTTAAATGTGAAACACTAACATTTTATGCCATAAGCCTGAAGGAAAGCATTGCGAGGAAAACTCAGTTTTGGAGATCTGCAAATTTTTAATCCTTAAATTTCATTTCGTAGTGCCATTGGAATAATACAGCATAAGGAAAACCACAGATCTGTCTGCATTATTTCTATCTTTATAAATGTCACATCAAGCTAAAGGCGTATGGCTTGAGAAAAGTGACACATTTGGAAGTTTTACGTGACCTTCTCTGTTGTATGAAATCTGGCTGAATTTCCTCGCGTGGTCAACTATACAAACGTTTTATATTTGGGCGGAGATTCTTCAATAAAAAAGACAATTACTAAAATGATTAATGATACTTATATATGTATGCATATAATTATATACGAATGAGAGAAAAAAAATAAAAGGGGAAAACGGGATAAAAATGAAAAATTACAAAAACGATATAGTAATTAATGAAATATTCATAATACGAAGCCTGCAGAACCCTACGTGTAAGGGCCGTGAGCAAACTAGCTGTCTCATCTACATATCATTACAGCTACGAATATATCATTCACTATACTCTACAGGACATGGTCAACAGACATAATTATAAAACATTAAATATTCTAACTTAGTACTTAGAATTAGCATTACGACTGAGTAAACATCGATAATATTTCATTGCTATCTGAGATCGGTTGCCATTGCTTCCGGAGTTCAAGAGCCTTATAATTAGACGTCCTGTATGCCCTTTAGCGATTGACACATGAAAAAAATTAAACCAAAAACATCTGCGTTGTGTCGTGTAGTGTCAAAATGAACGTTTGCCGTCTCCACTTCGCACATGCCCGCCCGTCCCGTGAACATATCCATCGTCCTTTAAGTAAGTGTGGATTACACTCAGTCTGATACCCCCTTGTGTAATTAGCAACAATGTTGCGGACTCCGTCAGCGAGTATATTAAGCTTTCAGTTTTACATCATAGAGACGATATTGTTGAGCCTTTTCCAACCGTGCCACTTTAATAACCATGACATTACACCTTAAAAGTTTATCATTTATAACCGCCCTACAGATGCGCCATTTCGAGTTACAACCACTGGTGTTATTCGCGATATGCTTACGTTGAATTAATTTCTGATAAATTGCATAGTGTGGACTAAAGGGAAAATAACTCGCGGCATCTTTGTTTAATTAATGTAGCTTCGAGTGTTGTGTTTGCGTCGCAGCTGATGTGTTGAATTCGTGACAATATGAAATAGTTGGTTAATGGATAACATCATGGCTATATTTGCATGAAGTTTCGGGCATGACGTGCTTCCACAACAGGCTTGGCATTGACTTAGTTAATGAGTTTACGTTTTACGTCCCATGGATCTAAGTCTATTGCGAGACATCGAGCATAGATCCAAACTCCGAGCCATTACTAAAAATTTCAACTAGAAAATCGAAGATACAAAACTCCCCTTAACCTGAACCAAGATTACCCATTACCTATCAATCAGCAGACGCGCTTGCAACCACTCGACCGACGAGGCCGTCAATTTTTGTTTATAATTTTCATAACTCGCATAAACAAAACAAATTAGCTGAAGCTAGCAAGCATTAGAATACGAGTCATCGCTATTATTGCTACCGTCCCGCGGCTATCATTTGCCACCGTGGTGGTAACGTCGATAATTTGTGGTCATTATCAGTGGTGGCTCACCATTGATGTTCCATGGAATTGATGATTGTACACTGGTATCTGTTTAATGAGAGGATGCGTTATTGTATATTGAGCCTGCAGCTACAGAGGACTGGACGCCGGGAATACGAAACGTCCAATTTTCGTCAAAAGTTAATACAATACAGGTGAATCGTAATGACCATACAATACAAAATCTAATAGAAACGTCCTTGATGTAAGAATTGTGCCTATGCTTGTTATTCATTGCAGGGACATATACATATATGCGACTGATTTTTAAACGTAATGGATCCATATGGCATGTACAAACCTGACATGATAAAAATATATGTTATGTCAACATTTAATTGTTTTTCTTTTATTGGTTTTTCTTGCATTGCATGTGATCAAGTTCCTGCCTCTCTTACTTCTCTTTCCTTCTAGAGGCGACTGGGAATGTACCATAAGATATAGGAGCGGCTAGATTGTTGACTTCTTCGTAGAAATACATTAGTAGGTACTTTACGCTTTCATAAATAGTTTTAAATATTCGAAAACCTTACATGGCTTGATAAGATATATCGAATAGTAACAGACACGAAAAAGTAACAAATACCGAAAGGTAACAAATACCGTAACGAAATAGTAACAAATACCGAAAAGTAACGGTATTGATTGGGTTATTTTCCGGTCACAGAATTGTGTTCTACCAAAAAGAATGGTAATAGAAGTAATTTATTCAGTGATCGGCCGCACCTCGTGTTTCTCAACGTGACATGTGTCATTCGTTAGGTCAGAGACGCATCATTCGAGCGTACTGTCACACATCTTGTAACTGTAACGTTCAGTCTCAATATGACGTCACCTGAACGTTGGTATTACGTGTTGTGCCCTCAAGGCTGAAGTTCTGGTGATTCTATTAATGTTTAGTAATATACTGCCTCGTTAGTCCAGTAGTTGCAAGCGCCACTGCCAATCGGTCTTGGGTTCAAATCTCGTGTCGGGTAGTATTGGATTTTTCTAATTTAGAATTTCTGGTAGTGACTCGGAGTCTGGATTTATGTCCGGCGTATGGCAATAGGCTTACCGCGTATTCCATTGGACCTAAACGTAACTCGTGAAACGCGGGAGTGTACTACACTCCTCTGCCAGGTATTTTTTAACGTTACACGTAAATACATATATTTATGCTAGATATAGGTTATTATATTAAATATATTTATTTACATATATTTTTATACATATTTTTAATTACATGTAATTATATACATATGTACATGTAAGGAACCCTAAATCGCATCCAATATGAGATATTTAGCGTGACAGAAAGTCAGCCCGTCAATCAATCTATACTTAGCAAAATCGCAGCGGTTTCCAACAAAAACTGGTTAATTCGCGTAATAGCCGCTACTCTCATACAATAGACGAGTGGACTCGGCCACCGATACATCACGCCCGTTTGACAGATAAATTGCTCTTGATATGGTCAGCAAAAGAAGTTCCGCTTTCCATAAAAGAAGCAC
This sequence comes from Parelbella macleannani, assembly GCA_018245755.1. Classification (NCBI taxonomy): domain Eukaryota; kingdom Metazoa; phylum Arthropoda; class Insecta; order Lepidoptera; family Hesperiidae; genus Parelbella; species Parelbella macleannani. The sequence goes on along the minus strand of DWEE01000671.1, from coordinate 3,931 downwards.
GGCTAGTTGGCTTTTTGCAGCGATCTGCCTGACATTCAAATATACTGCCGCGAATATATTGAATACTAGTTTTTAGTACGCGGTTTTCTTCGCGTTCTCGCAGGCTGGAATCTTACGAAAAAATTAGAATGTTATTGATACGATAAAGGCAAAAATAAACAGATAACATTTCATGCTACATAAGGCATTATATTAACGTTAACGTATTATAAAATGACGCCAGTAATCCTCGAAGGAATAGATAAAGGAGTGTAGTACACTCCATGTTTCAGCAGTTCCGTTTACGTCCCACCATGGAATGAGTGGTGATTCTCATAAATCAGGCAACAGTACAGATTTCGTGGTACTACTACTAATATTCCTACTAGAAAATGTAACCTAGAAAAATCTAATAGTACCCGATCCGGGAAACCAACCAAGGACCTCTTAATCAACACTCGTACTTGCAACCATTCGACCAACAGAAGAAAATACGAGTACATACTAAATTCTATTGGGTTACCTAAGTATGTGAGCTACGTTGTAAATAGCTTTGAAAACAGTTACCTACTCTGATTTTAAAGAGTCGATTTATTACTAACACCATTTAGATCCTTTTATATCCATATGTAGCTATATATATCTTCTGTTACTGTACAAAAAAACATATATAGCGCTAATATAAATGACAAAAAAATCAAATTACGAAATTAGCATCACTAATTCAATTGAACACTGCACGTTCAGTATAACACACATGCCGACCGTACTGAACTGTAATTTATCGGTATTTTCTCTACTATTGCAGGCCAAATACTATTAGATCTTTAGAACTGATGGTATAAGAATGGAAATCGCATGTAACTGGCGCCTTCGAGAAATATGAGCTACCGCCCAAACGATTATTTTGTTACACATCTACAATTCTCATAACACCTATAATAAAGGATATAAGGTTGTAAATGCTCTCATCCACAAGCTTTTCGTTTAAGCCCGTGTATGGGTTTTTAAGTAATAATTTTCCGCTTAAATACCTGGTTACAATAAAAAACTGGGATTACACAATCCGCTATTAATATTTACGATCGCCATCCATTTGAAAATACCACGCGTTCGAAGTCTATCAATTATTTCCAATCCGATTACGTGGTTATTAATGTTTTTATATTCCATATACATATATAATTTTATTGAGTTAGTTGTGTAAGCCACGTTGTCGATAGTGTAGAAAATTTGAGAAATTCCCTTTTAGCTGTTCGACAACTTTTGTAGAATTCTAGACATCCAAAAATTCTGAAATAGATGAATACAGCAAGTATTTTGTGTTCTTAGAATAGTAAGATACGCTAGGATTGAGATTGAAGATTGAAACTTTTGTAACAAGTCATTTCATAAAATACTAAGGCTCTGAGAAATTAGTCAGTAACTTAGTCCGTCATAAACATTGGGCTTTGCGATTGTCTTCATATTATTTTTCCGTTACATTATTGAAAACATCGTCTGATTATAAAAGCAAGGATGGGTCATTGTATCTATTTTTAAATTTAATGATAAAGTAACTTTGAAATTAGTCAAAAATCAACTGTAAAATTAGTCAAAAAGTAACTTTAATATTAGTCAAAAAGTAAGTCCATCCTTATTTAACACAAAAAAGTAAACGTCTATCGCTAAACCGAAAGCAGACGTACATGTTGATGGGCCCTTGGTCTATAAGAGACAGAGAGACATCGTTGACTTTCCCAGAAAATAAAAAATATAAGGCGATAGCCGATAAATATACTTATACGCGGCGGGGAACGGGTATTTCTAGTAAATCTACCAAAGAAATATCTCGAAACGTCTCGAACAAAAAACTGAACTAAATGTATAAAATGCCTTGTGTATAAATTCGATTAATTAACGTTAAACTAATGAATGTGCTTAATTAACCAAATGCCCCTCATTACAAGTTGCTTGCGTGGTTTTAAAAGAATATTTGCAGCTGATACCATATAAATACAAGCGTCCTTTTAGAATAAATTTTGCCAAACCACAGCTTATATCAAATGGCCAACGTATGAATGAAGCATATACCTACTTATAATTTTATGCAAATCTCTTATTTTCTTATTATGTATCTCACCATAAGAAGATTAAGGGATTATCGCTGGGAATTATAATAATACCGTAACGAAGTTTTTGAAACGAACACATTTTTTAAATAAACAAAGAAATCTTATCAGATGTTATATAGAAGTTACTCCGATGGGTACGCCAGCAATTTAAACAGAAAACTAATTAAAAATATGTAATTTAAAAACATTTTCTGTCATAATTAACTTTATTTTAAAAATAAATTGTAAAAAATCATTTATTCAACGGAATTACGATGTTCTTCAAGGTATCATTTACAAATAATCCCCGCATAATCCATTTTTAAATATTCGAACATAAAAACCGTTAGAGTCCAAATTATGTATAAGTACCCGCAACATCTTTAAAAACGAGTAGTCAATCAGCATGTGTATGTTTCGAAAAATAATTAACCTTTTCAAGGCAAATTAAAACATGGTTGCCAAAGTTATCTACACAATTATCTTTGGGTTTGTTAAGTGGATAAATTCAATCTTTTTGCGACGTGAAATAAATTAGCCTCGATCTCTTCGAATAATGGTAAGACATTTTTGACTGTCCGATTCTTTGATGAGTCATATTATACTTTGGTATTAGGTAACTTGTTTAAAAAAACATGCATTTTAATGCAATGCAATAATGCATTTTAATACAAATACTACATTTTAAGTTTAAAAAAAAATGTTTAGAAAAAAATTGAGGAAACAACAGTCAGTGAACTTTTCAAGACAACGTACAGCATGTAACTAAATTATATTGTAAAGCATGTAACTAAATTATACTGTGGTACCATTGGACTACCAATTTTCGGCCAATATTTAACCAACTTTCAACTTTCCCTGAACTCAAATTCGAATATGACAACTACTTAAGACGTAACACGGGTAAATGTTACTAAAGGTGTGATTCCCTTAGTTGACAGTCCTGTTACGAAATTATTAATAATAACATTATTAACTAAAACTGACACTAACATCCCTATCCCTACAGTACTGTTCGTGGTCGGATGCAGATGTCCATGGGTAACTGCCCTCGTGTCTGCCACTCATATCTGATCTTTACTTCACTCTCTTGACATTGGAAAACACTTTTATCAGAAATATGAAAAATAAAACAAACTAATTCGTTTGCAAATATTTTCATCGGTTCATAGAAATCATATACAAGTGGTTGCACCTGGCAACACAAATAGTTAATTTAATTGCCTAATAAAGTGAGCCCTTAGCTCAAGCCCTTCGGATTCGCACACCGTGTACCGTTGGCAGAAGCGTGAGCGACAGCCATTAATCATAGGCCCCGCCCCGACGACAGCGTCGCGTGCTCCCGAGCCCACTCAGTAATCACTTATGATACCATTATGATGAAGGGATGTACTTACTAGTTATGTAATCCTGCTACTTCATGCCCTGTTACAAACATTGGCACTGTTGTGAATTTTGTCATTTTTCATTTTCAACTAGTTTGCCATTTGGCGAATGTGAGAATTTACTGCAACCGTCTATAAAACCAGGAGACAAGAAACTTTAATTATAAAACGGATTTTATTGATAATCAGGTGTAATACCAATAAACATTTTAATTATATAAATACACATAATTCCATGTGAGATGATGACTCACTCTTAATATTTATTACACTTGAAAAAGGTTTAAATTACTTAACAAATTTAATCAACTCGGACTGTAATATTACGTATAAGATCAACAATGGATTCTTTTTTAAACGGAACATCACGCCTGTAATTCTCGAAGGGGTAGATAGAGGAGTATCGTGCACTCCCACGTTTCACCAGTTACGTTTACGTCCCATGGATAGGTGGTGAGCCTATTGCCTATTTTT
>DWEE01000670.1:0-15969 GCA_018245755.1 Parelbella macleannani | reverse complement strand
CATTTATCATAGTAGTATAATAGTAGCTCCCTAAGAAGATTTAAGTATCATTCAGAAATTGCATACCACCACAATGTACAAGACAGTAAAATTAAGTTTTTGTTAGATTTTATATACCTCAATTTACTTCATATTATAATATTAATATTTTATACATATGTTTCTAATTACAGTATTTGGGTTGTTAGTTTTTATCTTTTTCCATTTTTTAATATTATTTCAAACTAAAACCATTTCTTTCATCTTACAGATTTGGCGCATCTTTAACATCCAACAATGCGAGTACTTCAACCGGCGAGAACAGCCGCACCACGGTGCCGTCGGCGCGCCGCACCACGTCTTTCACGTCGCCCGCAACCCGCATTATCGGCTTCTCCGAGGGTCCGCGCGCGCGCGACCGCGAGCAAGGTACCCGCCGCGCTGTCGCGCCGCACTGCCGAGTCACACCGTCGCAACTGCTCCATTGCTAACGAACACGATGTTCGCAGGCGTGGAGGCGGGCAGCGCTCGGCGCGAGTTTCTGGCCTACTGCCTGTCGCTGCTGCGCGCGCATAGCGCCGAGCACGCCGAGCAGCTGCCTGTGCTGGACGTGGCCGCGCTCAAGCACGTGGCCTACGTGCTGGACGCGCTCGTGTACTACATGCGCGCCGCGCAGCCTTCTCCGCACCCGCATCACCACCTCTGGACACCGGTAACGCTAGGGCTAATGCAAGCACTGACTTCTAATCAATATATGATATAAACCAAGTTACTCAATTTTTGAAAACCTGCCATATTTAATTTACATTCATCGTTCTTTTCATACACACACGTCGGTTTAGGAAATTTTGCACTACTTCATCAGTGTATTCAACCTATTAGGTCTAGACAGGTATGTCTCAGTGTCCTTAGACATCTTCATCTATCAACATTATTAATTTATAAGTAGACTTAGCAAAAATATTTCATTTTATTTAATCATTGTCACTATTCTGTTACATCCATTTTATTACGTACATATCTAACATTGCACCAGAAAGGTGACATATTGACTTTTTCAAGGACGAGAATGAAAATGAGGAGGGTGAAGAAGAGATGGTAGTGGGAGGTGGCGCCGCGGCGGAGTCGGACGGCGAGGGCGAGGGCGGCCGCGGCCGCGCGCACGCCTTCTTTCAACGATCCGAGTCCACGCTATGCCTTGGCTGTCCTCCTCCCGATGCTTTCAATAGTCAGTATTAAAACTTTCTAACATAATATCACACCTATAACCCCCGAAGAGGTAGACAAAGGAGTGTAATAAATTCCCTCGTTTCACCAGTTACGTTTACGTCCCATGGAAAAAGGTGGTGAGCCTTTTGCCATACACCGGGCACAGACTGAGTCACTACAAGAAATTCGGCATTAGAAAAATCCAATAGTACACGACCTGGGATTTGAACTCAATCACTCGACCAACGAGGCAGTCGAGTCGACACTGTCTATAATTAATTATTATATTTACGATAGGCTCACCAACTATTCCATAGTGGGACGTAAACGTAACTGGTGAAAAGAGGAAGTGAACTACACTCCATTGCCTATCTCTTTATAATTGGGAATTGGAAATCAAAGGTATTCAATTAATATGTGTTAATAATAATCACATGCGACAGGGAAACATGGTATCCTAGTGTGGGATTTATTATCTGCCTGTTCAGTAATTTTCCATACGATAGAATTCATAATGATGAAATCTGTACCTGCATAAGGCTTACTGACATTGATGTTTGGTCACAGCATCGTCTAACAAAGAGTGATGATGTGGCCAATCGTGTAGCATGTTGCTAGTATTTGTCTTTTCAAATTGTCTCTAATCGTTCTTGTCGAACAGGCGCAGACAGATCATTTCGCATCTTGCTCTTTTTTTAAAGTATTTATCGAAACTTAAACCAGATACTTATGCCAGCGCGCTAGTACCATTCGTTTTTTGTACATTGGCAACGCTGATTTATATCTCATTACGTTCTCAGTGACGATGCAAGACGCGTTACCGCTGGCGGACCAGCCGCACCTACTGCAGCCTAACGCACGGCGCGAGGAGCTGTTCGGCATGCCGCGCCAACCGGTCACCGTGCCCGCCTCGGGCGACGCGCCACCCGGCGTCAACAACCCGCTCGAAGGTAAGTTGCACCGTACCCGCGCTGCAAATTCGTATTACCCAGGAGCCGTCGCGGCCGAGACTAACCGATACCGTGTCCGCGCTTGTGCAGTGGTACCGCGGCGGCTGGGGTTGTCGTCGCGCGGCTGCTCGCGCGCCTGGTCGCCGCCCGCGCGGCCCGCGTCGGCGCCGCCCGCGCACCACCACCCCGCCGCGCGCGACGAGCCGCAGGTGCGCCGCATATTATATCCCCTACACTCCCTCCACGTACTTACTAATCTATTTATTCTTAATACGGTTCTCGTACTTTTTATAACCGGTTTGACGAACTTGATCTGTTTAAACTAAAGTAAAATAAGTTAACAGGATTTATCGTGCGCTAAGGAGCCTGCCTCGAAAATGGATGTGGACACCGACGGCGAATATTTATCGGACTCCGATTCGAATGAAGCCAGACAGATCCCAAGGAAGAAGCATCACAGGTATAGAGCATTATTTATAGGAATCAATCCAAATGTGTGCTGAAGTTGTAGTGAAGTCTAAATTGTTATTATTAGTTGTTGTGGTTAATTGACTGTCTCTTTGGTTGACTGGTTGCAAGCGCGACTGCTGATTGGGAGGTCTTGGGTTCAAATTCCGTGTCCGTTCCGTACTATTGGATTTTTCTAATTTAGAATTTCTAATAGTGACTCGGAATCTATATCTGTGCCCGGTGAAACGTAGGAGTGTACTACACTCCTCTGCCTACCTCTGAGGGGTTTGCAGACGTGATGTTATTAAATTGTTATTATTGAAATTTAAGGACAATCAGAATTTTTTTTGTAACTTGCCAGAATATCTCGGTATATCAATTTCTTGTTTTCTTTCACATGTAAGCATTTTTAAGCTGGTTTAAAATCACACAGCTGGATATATGTTGTTATAAATACTGATACAACTAATATATATTGCCAAAAAAGCGCTTATTCTTATACTTATTTGTATTAATGCAACCATCAATTCATCCTGAAATCTAGTAATTTAATAATTTTTCTTTTAAAATTATATGTAATACAGTTAACCTTTCTAACAATCTATTTAGACACCCGCACCCTACGTCGACGGGCTCTAGCACACACCAGGAGCCCGCGCCGCAGTCGGAGTTCCACACGCTCGTACATACCGCCTGCTCCATCATAGAGGCGCCGCATCAGCAAACCATACCTTCGCCTTTACCAGGTGCCATTCACTGTACACTTGGTTACATTATAAATTTCGTTTATATGTGGCATCACTACTTCCGTGAATAAGATAAAAATTATAATGTTTTAAACCTTAAATACATTGAATTTATTTAAACGATTAATTTAACAACAGCCTTAAATAGTACAATACAACCTTAAATAGTACAGTACAATCAAACATACTATTCTTCCTTTTTCAGGCCCAAGTACATCCAACTCCCAAGAGCCCCGAGCCTCAACGTCGCGTAGCCCTGGGAAAAGTGTCATTGTACGTGCTGTAAGTCACTCCACTTACTTGGGGGACTTTTTTTGACAAAATTATACCCGAATTCGTCTATTGGAATGATTGATTTTCAAGAGCAAAATATTAAAATTTAAAGTAAGAGGATTTGTTGCAGTAAAAGTATTCATTACATTACAATGGTGTGAAGTACATTTTAAGAGATAGTTTAGTTAAAAATGTAATGACGCTTTGCTATACTGATTAGCTGATTTTATGTACAGGGGGAATTAATTAACGTAGCGGACCCGCTGGAGTCGCAAGAAATATCCGCACACGTCACAGTCGAAACTACGGGCTTGTCGACCACACCCCTTTTGCCGCCGCAAGTGCTCAATGCACCCACGCAACCGTGAGTTAACTTTATAACTTGACTTTTTAGTCTTTTTACTTTTACTGTAATTATTTTACATATTGTTTCAAACCCAGATGGCTTATTTTTGCTATTCACTGTGTTTACTGCAGCTTATCAGCTGAATTGAAAATATATAATCACTTAACGCACTAGCTCATCTGTCTGCTTTCCTTAGTAATTTATAAAATGTATCTCACAAAAGTAACACAAAAGAAACGCTTCTTTTCCAGTGTGATTGACAGACGGGCGTGTCCGTCCTTGGGAGCCTCTGTATCCCACGACCTGCTGCTGGGTCGGTGGCGACTGTCTTTGGACTTGTTTGGACGCGTTTTTACCGAGGACGTCGGGCTGGAGCCCGGCTCCGTTGTAGCCGAACTGGGCGGATTCCCTGTCAAAGAAGTCAAATTTCGACGTGACATGGAAAAACTCAGGAATTCTCAGCAGAAAGATTTGACTTTACACAAGGTAATTTCTTGGAAACAAAATATTTCGTAAATTTATATTGGCTTATCTAATGAGTTGCAAAATCATATCACTTTTGTTGTGGAGAGGTTAGTTAGTATATATATAGGCTATAATTGGATATGTTAGCTAACAATGCTTCATGTGAAGGCCCAGACATACCGATTGTTTGGAACTCATTAGAACAATTCTATTAATGTCATAAATATTTGGGATTAAATATGTTGTCAAGGAGCAATTACGAGTATTTGACCATCTAAAATATCTTTGTTTTTCCTTCATAACGCTTGTCACACCTTCTTGTTAACAATAATGTTCGACGGGAAGCTAATGTCACAACACACGAAATCCACCTAATAATAAACAAAAATGGGTAAATAAATAAATGAAAAAACAATGCAACATAACCGTGTCGCAGATGGAGCGCGACCGGGCGAAGCTGCTGCAGCAGACGTTCGCGGAGTTGAACAGCGCCTTCGCCGGCCAGAACCGGCGCGCACACAGCGCGCAGCCGCCGCTCGCCGTCAACCGCGTCAAGGTCACCTTCCGCGACGAGCCGGGCGAGGGCAGCGGCGTCGCGCGCTCCTTCTACACCAGTGTCGCCGAGGTACCGCTCGTGCCCTTCTTCCACCTGAGCCATTCAACCAATTATATCAAATCTAGACAGACAGAACATTGTTTGTGTAAGTTGCTCGCGAGTACACAAACGACATCTTTACAAATGGAAATCAATGCAACAACTGCGTGACCAAAATCAGTCTAAAACACCACTTTATAATATGTGAAACAGCTATAAAATAGATATCATGTGATTAAATATAATAATATTTTGTCTAAAACCTGTCTTCCTCTTAATTATAGGCATTATTAGCTAATGAGAAGCTGCCACCCCTGGAGCCTGCAACGGGCAGCGGAAGCAGCACTAACAGCAGCACTGCAAACGGATCCGCGGGCTCGGCCGCGCAGCCCAGCAGCGGGACTAGCAGTAATAGCGGGACTAGGTAAAAATAATTTATAGTTTAGAAGCGATTAAAATATAAAACAAGTATCTAGTCCGTAAATTATATGTAAATAATGTAGTATGTAATTTCGTTTTTGGAAACACTTCACTTCCTATTCCATAGTGGGATGTAAATGTCATATAATATGTGCTACTCTCTTCTGTCTACCTTATCTGGAATTACAAGCATGTGTGTTTGTAATTTTTTTCTACTAAACAAACAAATGTGTAGGTAGGTCTTAAATCAGCAGTTTCTACTAACAACAAGTAATGAAGTAGTTTTCCGCATATTGCAAAATAGTGTGTCAAAATAGTCGGTGGTATAAATAAATGTAAGATTAGTTGGGCGGCCCGCAGGAGCGGCGCGGGGCGAGCGCGCGCCAAGGACGCGGCGCGGCGGGCGCCGGGCCGGGCGCCGCCCCGTGCGCCTGCCCGCGAGCCGCGCCGCCAGCTCAGTGTCGACGCGCGCCCCTACTCGCCGCAGGTCGGTCTAGCTTTCGGAGTCACTCAACATTCCCACTTAGGAATATCGCCTACGGTGACTTTTTGTATCACCGTGGTCACGTTACAAAAAGTCACCGTGGACGATCTCCCTTAAGAGTTTAAGCGGCTGATTGTGTTATCCTAATGGTTTTTGATATTATTCACATTTAAAATTATGGGACGTGGCGATTTAACATCTGCTAATATGGTTTAAAAATGCTGTATCCTTTGTGTAATTGTTTTATTTGATATCGCATGTAACACTTTTACGGTATTGTAACATTTTTCTGTTTTAATTTACACTTGGTGCTTAATTTATTATTAATTTAATGATTCTACTTTAAATTTGAAAAATATTTTTTATGACTACCATCAACGTGATGAGCAATTGTAATTCCAATATGAATTAAAATGTTTATTTATAAATTTTGATCCTCTTGTAGGCCGCGCCTGGTGCCGATGGCCCGGGCTACAGCGGCGACCGGCCGGGCGGTCACAATGAACACTTGACTTTACACCAAGCCCAGCTCGGCGAGCGGCTTTATCCTAAGGTAAGTGATGTTATAGTTTATAGTACTATAGCTTAGTTATCCTGAATTAAATTTTTTGATATGTAATTAACTTCTGTTATATGCTTTGCTATTTTGACTAGCCTATTGTACCGATAGTGAACGTGATTTGTGAGCCGTGGGTTTGATTCCACTCCAGAATAAATGTATGTAATGTACATAAATATTTTAGTTTTTTGTCTGAGTGTAAAAAGTACACAATTATATATTTGTAAGTTTATTAGCTAACTGTTTACCATAGCAAAGGCTTTCTTGATACATACTTTTGGATGAAATGGCAATGTTTAGAAATGTCCTAAAATATTATTATTATTATTGTATGGTGTGAAGAAAATTTCATAATTCTAAATTTCGTGAAAATGTATCTGTGCTCAGGTGCACTCCCTTCACCCCACGTTTGCGGGGAAAATAACGGGCATGCTGCTGGAACTAACACCGCCCCAGCTGCTGGTGCTGCTGGCCAGCGAGGACGCGCTGCGACAGAAGGTGCGCGAGGCCATGGATCTCATCGTGATGCATCCTTCGGAGGCGATATTAGGTACGGACCATATGAAACTATAAAGTTAGTATCCTATTAAAAAATCTAATTCATATATTCAATCATTTGTTAACCTCGATCTTTAAGTTGCTATTTGTTCGATATTTATTGGATTCATTTGACACAGATAAAAAAGCAATAAATGCTTAACAGAATCTGATACAATGCAATTAAAATTATTCTTATTGAAGGTAGAGGTCACGGGTATCACAAGTTGTTGTCAAAAGCGAAGTTGTTGATAAGGATGTAGTACCTGGATGGTTAGTTTAGTTTTTGCATTATACCCGTCGCTTATAATAAATAATTAGTGATATAATGAATAACTGTATATTATATTGCAATCAATACACAAAACGCGCATAGAAAAGTATGAAAGAACTATAGTGAGTGTGGTGCGACTTGCGAGCTACAGTGCGTGGTGCTTGCAGACCTAGACGTGTTCTCGCTGTCGGAGCGCGGCGGCGGCGCGCTGGGCGCTGGCCCGTCGGGCGAGGCGGGCGCGACCGACGACGCGGCGCCGTTGTTCTACGCGCCCGGCAAGCGCGGCTACTACTCGCCGCGCCAGGGCCGCGCGGGGCCCGAACGCATCAACGCCTTCCGCAACGTGGGCCGGTAAGAGTCCCCGCCACCTCGCCGCCACTTGAAAATGCGGAGACCCCCACTCCTTTTATAGTTTTTTACGTGGGTGGTCTGACCTGTTGCAGTAATCTCAGTGATGAACCATGAACCATGAACCATAGTTACAAACGTTATGTTATGACCGCGTCGTTTTATCATCATAGATCGCTCATAGATCAAACTTTGTATGTTCCTATGAAAAGATTATGGACATAGTGAGTAATGGTACTAAATTATTGTATCGTTACGTAATATGTTTTTCTATGTAGAATAAATGAAGCGATGTGATTAACCAAGATCAACCACATGGACAGATTATTTAAAAGTAATAAAGGGTTCATCTGATTCTATCAATTAATATATTAACAGTTTATCGACCGCTATTCTATTTATCGGCTTTTCTATTTCCAAAGCTTATTGTAATATTTGTTATAATAATAATATTTTTTACCGTTTCTAATGGATAATGACCGTGCAGATGAAGAGTTTTACTTAGTTACTATGCCAAGCTACAGCAGTTATTCAAAAAGTGACTTTGATGGTGATAGCAGTGTTATAAACACTCGAAAGCCGAGGAAATTATTGCCACTGTAATATAGTGATTAAGAAAGTGATAATGGTAACACCGCTGAAGTAAACATGGATACATGGCCATTAAATGACAAATCAATTATTTCGGAACCTTTAGAAGGCAGCCTTGGTATAAACATTCTACAGCAGTACCAACCACCACCGGTCGATAGTGTTAAATATATACGCCATATCTGAATGTAACATTAACTATGTATAAAGGCATGTCTTTTACAGATCTTTTATTTATTTCAGAATAATCGGCTTATGTCTCTTACAAAATGAACTGTGTCCAATGTTCCTGAACCGGCACGTGCTCAAGTACATGTTGGGGCGACCGGTGCGCTTTCATGATCTCGCCTTCTTCGACCCCGTCGTCTACGAGAGTCTTCGTCAGCTGGTCGTGGATGCCGAGACCGGCGATTCTCATTCACTTTTTGCTGCTCTTGATCTCAACTTTAGGTGGGTTCATTCAAATCTATGGTTGTATTTAAAATTGTACCACATGAAGATTGTTCTATATCTGTTTTATACTCTTAGAGTTTGTGTGTAATAAAATATGCATATTGCAGTTTGGAAATGTGTGAAGAGGAAGGCGGTGGGTGCGTCGAGCTGGTGCCGGGCGGTCGCGAGCTCGAGGTCACGGCGCTCAACGTGTACGACTACGTGCGCAAGTACGCGCAGCATCGCATGCTCATCGCGCAGGAGAAAGCGCTCGACGTAAATACTTTTACATTTCCGTCCATTTTGAAGTTGTTAGTTTGTCAAAAATAGATGTGACCATTTTATTTCAATATTTTAGGCAATGCGAGTTGGCATCTTGGACGTGCTACCGGAGTCGGCCTTAGAAGGCCTCACCGCTGAAGACCTGAGGCTATTGTTGAACGGCGTGGGCGACATAAATGTAGCAGCTTTAGTATCATATACCAGTTTTAATGACGAGAGCGGCGAGCAACCCGAAAGGTTGGCCCGGTTCAAGCGTTGGCTATGGGCTATTGTAGACAAAATGACGCATCTCGAACGACAGGACTTGGTTCGTAGTGTTTTTTTATTTTATAACTTGGTTCTAGTGTTTTTTATTTTATAATACACTATAATAAATGAAATTTTAGTGTTTATTATGAACTAAATAATACTGTTGAAACGTCCAGGTTTATTTTTGGACCGGTTCTCCGGCGCTGCCCGCGTCCGAGGAAGGCTTCCAGCCCATGCCTTCGGTGACGATCCGGCCCGCGGACGACGCGCACCTGCCCACCGCCAACACGTGCATCTCGCGGCTCTATATCCCGCTCTACTCGTCGCGGCACGTCTTGAAACATAAATTGTTACTGGCCATCAAAACTAAAAATTTCGGCTTCGTTTAATGCGCTATAATCCTTTACATATTTCACTTAGTTGTAAGCCTAGTCACGTAAGACTGCCGAATCTATCCGTGTCTAGTTTTACGTAATTGTATTTATATTACGCCATAGCCCCGATGTCAAATAATAGTGTCGTTCTCGGTATCTAAGTTATATATAATGGTTGACGTGGCGCTTTCTTTTAATGTGATACTGTCTCAATGGCCCGAACACCACCGAGCGGACTGAAAATAGTCAAAAACACCGCGCCGCGAAAGCTTTTAGCTCATAATAAACTTAATGTAAAATCCCGTTTGATACATGTATTGAATTTTTTTTTGCCGTTACTAACAGTAGACGGTTTTGTCAAAGTCAATTTATGATAATGATAACTTTATTTGAAATATTCTCAAAAGTAATCTCACACGGTTAATTTGTATTTAGCGTGCAATTAGACGCCGGGAACTATAGTTTTAGTCATACGTTATTGTATGTTTCTATTCCTTAACAATTTTATAACAACTACCGTTTATTTGACTTGGGTATATTTGACTGAATAGTAAATATTCAATATAAAGTAATAGACATCGGCCCACAGACGGTCTGCACAAGTACATACTTAGTAAATTTAATACATTTTAACACCTACATATACTCATAATAGGCCTTTAGTTTTAAACTTGAATAAAAACTTAAAATTTAGGTCTGCATTTTTTTTAAGTTGTATAGTGTGACCGTTTCGATGGATAATGGGCAATCAGTTTTTGCATAAAAGTCCAATCAATAATATTTGATTGTGATAAAAATGGTGATACAATACATATTTATATATAACTGTGAATACATATTTGAATCACAATCGATCTTCTTTGTTTAGTTTCCTTGGTGATTCAACACATTGTTGTATTTTTGTGAACCCTTTAATTCATCTAGTGTCATCTTTCTGTATGATCTCCAGGCCTGGAGTGCATTTGGTAGCTTCTATATTTTACAACATTTTATCTGCTCCATGGTGAATTATATGGATACCATGCAAACATTGTTTATAAAGCTTTGTCATAGCAAACAATATGTTAATGTAATAGAATATTGATCATTAAACTACTACATGATTTGGGAGAATGAACAGAGGCGTCTGATAAGTGAGATGGTTTTTGTGATATCAGAGGAAGTCATGTGTTTCTATCTCTAAATTTAAGGTTAATAGTTTGATTAACTCTTTGATTAGTTGTATTAATATGGTTCATAATAAATACTTCTTAAAACGCTTATGAATGTAGTTTTTCTTTACCTCATTGGATTGTGTTTCTCTTGACATAAAAATTGAAACAACAGCAAAACAAAGAAAGATTTTGGGAATCTGTAATACAAAACTTACAAAAACACCATGAGAAAAAAACTTAAATTTTAATCTTACTAACATACAATTTAATGAATACATTTAATGTTACATATTTGTAGAATGGCTGGCTAAGAATTTCTCATTTATGACAGTTTGCAAACATCTAACAAGAGGTTTCCAACCACAACATAACACTTAAGCATAATAGATACTAGAAACACAAATGGAAAACAATTGCATTAAGAAATCTATATTAATGATATTCTTTAAGACACTTGGTAGGTTATACAGTCTATTTATGATAACATGAATAAAAATGTGGGATATATGTATTATAATAAAACCTAACATTACGCCTGTAATCCCCGAAGGGGTAGGCAGAGTTACGTTTAAGTCCCATGGAATAATTGGTGAGCCTACTGCCATACATTGGGCACAATTCCATACTCCAAAGTCACTACTAGAAATTCTATATTAGAAAAATCCAATAGCACCCAACCCGGGATTTCAACCCAGGACCTCCCGATCGACAGTCGCGCTTGAAATCACTCGACCAACGAGGCAGTCGAGACAGACATACAGAGTTGGCAGACGATTATATTAATAAGGATAAAAATTCAACTGTGGGATGTTAACATCACTGGTGAAACAGGGAGTATACTACACTCCTCTGCATACCCCTTAAGGTATTACAGGCGTGATAATACATATAAATTACACCTATTTAAGTTTTATTGAAACAAAACAATATAAGAAAAATCAAATCTTAAATCTAAGGAAACAAAATCAAAACAATTGATTGTGCAACAGCTTTATTTACCTATTACTTTCTTTATCAACATACATAAGTACATCACAAACATATTACACACTGTCAACAGGAGCATAATACATATAATATTATATACATGAATGTTCAATATGTATATTTTCACTGGACCTTATTTACCATTTGTAACTCTAAAGACATTTTCTTAAATACACCATAAAGAATGGCAATGTGGCATATGTGCAATAGAGCACTTGTGATGTCTGTGCTCGGGTATGTGTTCCAGCAAAGTTCAATGAGGGCTAATATTAAAAACCTCACTATTATAGTAAAATTAGTGGACCACAGCAGATATGGCAAGCTGTGAAAATACCATGAATAAAACTGATAATGGAGACTCCTAGCACAGACAACACCTATAAAATTAACCAAAAACATGGGCAGAATGAACAACTGTGATATTACATCGAAATTGATACCATATTTTATGTCATCTTCATCATTATCTTTAACCAATTTTTTAATTGGTTTTACACCACTCCTTTGTGCAGACTTTTCTAGAACATTCTTGAAAGATTGTAAAAACTCTTCCTGCTCTTTACTAAGCTTTTCATTATTTTGATTTTTTAAATTTAGCTTTGCTTTAACTTCTTTTTTGAGCTTAGATTTCCTTTTATTTTCAAGATTTTTAGCATCAATCTGTGGTTGTACTTGTCTCTGTACATATTTAAGACGACAATAACTTTTAAAGTATTTAACACACATGGGCAAACATATACTTAAAAGGATTATATGTGCTGCAAGAAGTGTCATATGAAAATAGCCATTCTCAAAAGTTTTAACATCTAAAAACCTGTAGTTAACTGTCCAAGTGTGATTAAAAACTCTACCTATATCAAAACTACCCTTAAGGTATGACACTGGTTCAACTATAAGGAATGGTAACCCTAACAGTAGTTGCACAAGACCACAGACTAAGAGTTGTTTCAGGGTACCTTCAAGGCCTAGATTAATGATGTAGAAAAAGAACAGAGCTGGAGCATACAATAGTATGTTCATTTTTACTGAGACACCTAAGCTATAGAATATGCTTCCCAAGTACCATTTACCATCCAAAAACATGTTTAATGATATGTACAAAAATAAAACAGCAACTGGGTCATTGAACATTCTCAGCACATGAATTGAGTGAATTCTGTATGAGGTCAGTATGGTGATGACCAACACAAATGGAGGCACCTTTCTAGTTTTTATATAAATTCTTAAAACAGATGAAAGTAAAAGTAAGTAAATGCCAATAAATAGGTATTGAGCAAGTCTAATATTTTCACCTCGATTTGTAAGGAAATAAAGGAGTGAATAAATATATACAAATCCTGCCGGATACACTAGGGGTCCAGTATCGCCGCGTAGCTTTTTGTAATCAAGGGTACCATTTAGAAATCCTTCGCACTCCTGCATGTACGCTTTCCAATCTATCTCGGTATAAGGCACTCTTTCCACTATTAATACATTCAATATCAATTCAGCAACTAAGATCAAGATCGCAACAAACGGTAACTGCGCTGGGTTTGTGATCAGGCTTTTTAAATAGGACCAAGATAACATTTTCTTAACTTCATTTTGAATATTCTGAAATA
Source organism: Parelbella macleannani (assembly GCA_018245755.1). Lineage (NCBI taxonomy): Eukaryota > Metazoa > Arthropoda > Insecta > Lepidoptera > Hesperiidae > Parelbella > Parelbella macleannani. The sequence continues at coordinate 2,664 of DWEE01000670.1, read as the reverse complement.
TATTTCTGCCCATCTTGATTGCACCTAATCGTCACAGTTCTTTTATTGTAAAGTATGAGAATATTTCAAGAAAAAACGTAATTATTTCTATTTTAAGATTAGGTCAGCAATCCCAGCCGAGCACAAAATGACAGCCAACAGCTGCATGGTTATTTTTTCTGTTCAAGTGTTCCTGTGACTAACATCGTACAAAATAGAAATAATTCTAACATTGACAGTTGCCATGACATTAAATTAAAAGTGACATAGATGTCAGAGCTGTTGAGAGCAACAGCTTCCAACTTTTTTTTAAGTTGCGGTCCCGAACACTGCGTAACAAAAACCACAACGAAAGAGGATTTTCGGGAAAGAGAATTTTCAATTTCCTAAAGAGTTATGTTTACTAACGTGCAAGCTAATAAAAAAATACAAGTGCCAAAACATTTAAAACTTCTTTCGTTTTATGTACCTTTGGCTCAGTATGCTGTTTAGGTCGATAATGCTTATGTAGTAGGTAATAGCTCTTAATACCTAACTTATAAAGAGGATAATCGTTAAAATACAGTCAACTTATATTATGTATTTATGCCAACATACTATGCAACACTAGTGCGGGTGTAATTGACTGACTGATGGGGGAGTCAGGATTTTTTGAAATCAAACCCTACCTGTATAGCTTGGCAAAAATGTCCTGAATTGAAACTAAAATTTTTATTGTTGGCAGCACTCCTACTGTTACGTCACGTCAGTATAAGTTGTGTCATTTCAAAGAGTTGGGTGTTATTGGCGACTGATTATGTTGACAATGAATAGACGTGTGATCCGCAGCTCCGCTAGATATATTGTTATAAGATATACCTGAGGAGTTCGGCAGAACTCGAAGCCGGTCAAATTTTATTCGTTTTGAACCTTGTTTAAATCAAACACTTTGACAAAGTTCTAAATTCCAATTAAGATCTTTATAATGATTCCGTTTGAAATTTTAAAGTTTTGTTTAGTTTTTTAAATAAATATTTTTTTGTCATTTTAACATTTGCTTATGTAACAGCAAGACATACACTAGGTCTAACTCATATAATATTACCACTAATAAAACATTAGCAACACACGTAAGGCACGCGGCGGCGGCGGTCCACAACAATCTATGTGTGTGCAACCTAAAACAACTTAAACATGTGTTAATTAATAGTCTCTTTACAAAATGAAATAAATCAGATTTTATTCACTGCTCCTTGTTCGATACATGTTAAACATCGTCTTCTGGTAACAAAAATGCCTTCACTTGATATACTGTCAAACCTTTTAGAATGGTGTTCAGTTCTGAGAGGAAAGTGTTCAGCAAGTGTTGCTCTTCGAGACTAATCAGTTTGGTCATCCACGCTGCCATGGCCGGGTCGCCCTTCACAGAGTCGAGAGATTCCAGCAGATCATTTTCCAGTTGCATTTTTTTAAATTGTGCCTGTTTTTGATAAAATTTACATAACATTAATATACCGTAATCTAACATATGTAGGTATAAGTATCTGCCAAAAGTGAGACAAAAATAAAGAAATAATTATTAATACAGGCTATCAAATAATTGAACGACGGGTTGCTGATTAACCATAATTTTTAGTCTTTCTGTCTTCAAACACAAGATATCTATAAGTTTACCATTCATCTTTTAATTTCTGTTTGCATCGCTGTCAGATACGCGCTTCATACTGTCACACCAATGCTCTGTGTAATAGCAAATTTAATAATACTATATTTAACAATGGAAAGATATTGCATTCGTAATGTTTAAGCGCATTTTATATTTACTTGCTATCTATAGATATATTATATTACAATGGTTACTTTGGACTCATTCGCTTGGATGTGGAACTTCGCGCCAGTCACTTGGTGAACGAGCTTGGAGCCAAATCCTGTGAGTCGGCGCGTGGACGTCTGCAGCGCGCCCGCCATCTGGTAACCGTCCAGTTCGATGCTAAATATCGAAAGCATCCAATTAATATTTCACAATTAGAAGATCACTTAGATGCAAGCTCTGCTCATAACTAATCTATACCAGCGACACCGTGGACTGTAGCAGCAGTCGGACCGGGTGTGAGAAGTATGTAAATTAGGAACAAAGGATTAAGTTTACTTATAACATTTATGAAATTGGAGTAAATACTAGTACCTGACCTGGGATTCGAATCCAAGACCACTCGATCAGCAGTTGCGCTATGCAACCACTCGACCAACGAGGCAGTCTCCGATTATTATTTATGCATAATTAACAAGATTACAGCAAAAAAAATATTTTTAAAAGATCAAAATTTAATACATTATGCTTTTATATAATTTAATTTAAAGTTTATTTTCTTCTTTTTAGGGCAATTAAATAAAAGCTTGTAAGTATTTAAACGTTTTTCCAATATTTTTATTTTTATTTTTTAGTTATGATTGGGAATGTTGGATTTAATGTGACATTGTATTAGTTTTCGTGTTCTCCTCAGCAAGCTCTTTCATTTAATACCCGCATTGTGGTAGTGCAGAAAAAATAATTAGTCTGCCATCTTGGATGATCCGTCATATTGGAATTAGAATGACGTCACATAGCTAAGCATGCATTGTCATCCAAAATAAGCATGCAGACCAAATTTCAGCTCAATCGGATAAAGATAACTGATTTAAAATTCAGTTGCAACATTCTACCCA
>DWEE01000669.1:0-15971 GCA_018245755.1 Parelbella macleannani | reverse complement strand
CACAAGGTTGAACAAAACGTTTATTAGTTCTGTGAATGTTACATCGAGAAATATTTATACGGTTCGCCTTAGTCAGTACTACCTACTGTTAGCAGTATTTGTTCTGTCAAGCCATTGATACAAACATAATTTGTGTTTTCATTTGAACGATGTAGGCGTTAGTCTAGATTTGTGGTACAGTTGATGTTCCCAATCTCTGAAATAGCAACGCTTCTGTAACTAACTTCTTAATTAATACAATACAGAGATATGAGTACAGAGAATGACTAGCGATGGCCACATGTCATTTCAGCGTTGTTGTTACGTATTTTACCTTTTAAGTGTTTGTTTCACTGCAAGCTAATGTTATCACATTGCGCACCAGAGCTATTTCCTCTTAGTGAAAGACTAGAGTTTAATCGTAGGATGCAAGATAATTATAGAAATATGCGCTCATGACGAAAACGAATGGTGACAAACCCAGTTACCGAAGAAGGTCAAGGCTAACCTAAATTGACTAAATATGTCAGATACTCATTGATGGGAAATTTAGAAGTCCCCAAAACCGACGTGCATACGCGAAGATAGTGATTAATCTAGAAAGACTTCTGATCACCAATACCAAATATTATATAGATACTGATCGGAATACCAAGGGATAAAAGTACAATTGGCATCGTCGATTTGAAGAATTTTAAAAGGTCCACAGCAGAATTTCTGTAAACAGTTACGCAGCCATATGACAGTTTATAAATAAGAACACACAAAGCTTATGAGTTACGTACTGCTGCACGCGACACTACCTTACGGTGCTTTCTCAACAAATAACTCGGTTTTCACATCAACTACACCGTTTAGTGGCGATTTCAATTTCACAAGGAATGATCTTAAAATGGTAGAAACTCATCAGACATTATTGAAAAGTCTATAGGAGTCAGTTTGTTGAGTTTTAGGGATAGCGATCAACTGTATTAAATTGGGAAAAACCTAGTGTTACCCTTTTATTGCAAAATGATTCTTTAAATGATGTAAAATGTGCGTGAATAACGCAACAAGTCTGTCACGATGGCCATGGAAATATGTATGTATTATGCGCATGCGTAGAACCAAATTATAGTTTAGTTTACCAAGACGTTAACAAGAAGTATAGAATTTTAAAGGATATAAACGGATTTTACTCTTAGTAGCTTTGTTCGATGAATCATTACGACGAATTACTTCTTCGAAATAAAATTCGGTATTTTAATAGACAAAAATAAAATAAAAACATCCGCTAACATTCTGCCATTTATTATAACGAATTGGATATTATAATTGTGCCCATGTACTTCAGGATATATTTAGTGTCATTGTTTGTTGATATTTTTAAGTCAATGGACAGTGTAGAATCACCTTTACGTGTGAATAAACGTATATTTATCCGACCTTTGCAACGCAATGAGGTGTGTTTAGTGGAAAAGGGAATGTGGGTCAAGTATTATTATGTGATTTGCAGAACGAAAATTAAGTTTAATTTAAGCAAATCTTGTTACGAACAAATAACAGGTATGTATAGATAAAAGAGGAATATAATATATAAAAAGATAAAGGTGACATTCTATACTTTATAGTTTTTTAAGTTGACAATAATATTAAAAATGACGTAACTGGGTTTCAGGAATGTTATATAATTATGAAAAAAGATTAAGTTTGTCCTAACAGACAAACGGTGCTACGTACCTACGAGTTGTTTATACCTAAGAATATAAATTACCTAAGTTTCTTTTGTATAAACTTTATGACGTACGTTCATAGTATCTTTAGACGTTTTATAATTGTACTACGTATTTACATATTCGTAACTTTAATAATTAAGATGTTGCATCTTTAAGAAACTCAATCCGTTAAATCGTGACAGTTTGATAGAAATCATTTGTTTTTTCAAAAGTCGGAACATTAGTTGCCAGCTTTAAACAGTTTGAAAAGTTTATAAGCAAATATTATATCCAGCTGAAGTCTCTAGATAATATTCTTCCTTTTGTTTGCCACTTCGAATGTTTTTAATTCGTTTTCGGGCGTGTGAGCCTCCAACACATGACATCATTAGATGAATATTCCTTACGAAATGTCAACCTTTTTTAGGTTTTGGCACGACATGAATTGTAAAGATAATCTAAAGACATTATTTAAATGGACGACGCGCAATAGAGAAGCCAAGTTATCATATTATGATGTATGATTGTAATTACTTATAGTCATGTCACGATATCTACAAATTATAAAATTTTTATTTTTGTTCATCGGTTTAGTAGAGTCCATGGTACCCATAAACGATTTTTTTTTAAATTAATTTTACAGTAAAAGTCGAAAACAGTACTTGTACCCACATGCCTGCACGCGATTAAATGACTTGTAAAGAAAAATTCTTTATAGTTCCAATTCAAAATATGTACAAATAAATATAAATTAATATATAGAAGATTGAGATTAGCGTTCGATTGGCGAAAATCACGTTCGACATATAGAATACAGTGTCTTATCTGTGGGTCGTCGAACCAGTCTGAGGGAACGGTGAGTGGCGGCCTTGGCGCACGGCTACCGTGTCACCGCGCGTGGCGCCCTCTCGATTAGACTTGTTTATTTGTTCCATTCAGCCACTATTTATTTATAAATTGACTACTTAGAGCGCGCTTATCGTTAAAATTAGGAATTTGTGTTTGGAGCGTCATTTTTATACGTTACGTACTAGAAACATTAGATATTTCTGTGTCTTATGATTGTTGTGAACTATGTACTATTTCCAAATTGTTAACACGCCGTTTTAATTGGTAAAAAAAATCTTTTGATCTTGTAGTCTAAATCCCGAATATTTAACTTGATTAGCATAAATTTTATAAAATTTAAAATATTTTAAAAAATATTTTATAAAATTTAAAATATTTTAAAAAATAAATCAAGTTATAAAATATAGATTAATTACTGAGAAAATTAATTAAAACTGGTTTTCATGACAAATGACAATAAAAATGTAAGTTTATTACAGTACTAATACATTAGGTACTAATATAACCAAAGTTGGAATGTAACGCGCCTGAACGTTGCCTCTATGTGGAATCTTTTGATCACATTCATTCTTATAAATATAAAATATCCATATAAATACATACCCATTTATTTCATTTTGCGGACCTCATGTAAATTTACCAAAATATTAAAAATGTCAATCTCTTCCTCAAAAAGTAAACATATAAATTCAATATGTATTTCATATAAATTCAATATAAATTCAATACATAACATACATACAAAACATATAAATTCAATATGTATTCAAGTAAACATATAAATTTAAGATGACTATTTTCATATAACTTAAATATCAATACCTTTCCTGATGCAATTTAAAAACGAAAATGATGTTATAAATTGATATAAATTATAAACCAATAATGATTTAGAGGTATTTATGTTTCAATGCCAGTTACTGGTCTCTACGCAACCCGGGTGTATTATTTACTTCTATACACAAGTTTTTATAAAGGTACATAAGCTATATTTATACGGCCATAGCTATGCGTGACCGAGTCAAGGCTAGCTTTAACTGTGATATAATGAAATGGTATCTTACAGTTACCTAGATATCGCGATATCAAACACATTTAACCCGTTGTTACGTTATTAACTGTGGCGGTCACGAACCTAATGAAATTGTTCGCTTCATGGTATGTAAATTACATAGATTTGACGTGTATTGGATTGTTAGTTTCGAATTTGTTTCATAATATAATCTCGTTGTTTCGCCTTGACGCTTAGATTGGTCTGATCAGCTTGTTAGTCTGATAAGCCATGCAGTAGATTGTTGTATTGACTTCAATAATTTAATAGTTACAATTGTTGTATGTAATACCTACATTTTCAACACTTTTGCATACAATTTTTTTCTGAAATTATTAATGTATGGTTTTAAATGTATGACGTCACGCTTAAGCTTGAAAGTTTCGGGAACGCCATATGCTTTACTCTTTCAACCCGGTGAAGCAAACTCTAACTGTATCAACGGGCAAGACAATTAACACTACTTAATAGTATAGATATAAGTTTTTGACTTCGGAATTATTTCTTTTGTATTATTTAAAAAATGATACCTATTGTTTATTTTTTATAATATTCTATTATAATGCAGTTTTTTTTCTTTTTTTTTTTCAAATGAAGATATTAACCGCGTGGTTTCGAATTAATCATCCGCTATCTCGCCTTCATCGGTTATCTCGGATCAGATCATTGTATCGCTGTTGGTTTACCATTGTAAACAATTAGTGACCAAACCGTGAAGTTTTTTACTTTGACTAGTTATTACTGCGACTTCAATCGCGTGCCCGTAAGAGATTTTCTTGTCGTAAAATATGTAAACATATATTTTATTATTATAATAATTTTTCCCATATCGAATTGCTTTTCCAAAATGGGTTTGTCAGTTTTTTGCGTGTGAATAAAAAAGCAGTTAAAGATTTCTAAAATAGGTTTTACGACTTTTATATCGATTCTGGCTCATATGGATATATAACAGTTATAGTATATATTATATGTTTGTGTGTACCAAGTCAATTGGTCACATGTAGATATTCTTGTACACTGTACATTTGATTATCACCTTGGTATTTGCACCTGGAACATGTTCTCTCCATCACCCAGAGTACACTAAGAAAGAACACAAATGCTCGTCAACTACGCCCTTATACTCTATACTTTAAATTGTTTGTCGTCGTCGTCGTCATCAACCCTATATCGTTTTACTGATTGGTACGGGTCTCCATTCAGAAGTCTTAAACAAAAAAAAATATCGTCAAAAAAATATATGACGTACAGATTTTATCCTTGTCTCTACACTATAACCATTATATAGATATTCGTGTACCTACGAAACCTAACACGAAATCATTTGACAGCTGAGGCAAATCGATTAAAAATTTATTTCGACCGGCTAAATTAAGGATAGATACTTATCCTTGATTTTTTGTTCGCGGTATACAGGATGTGTTGACCGCTTTTGTGTTAATTAAAAGCTTAGACTTTATTATATCGTTCATCAACTCGTCATCTCAATGAAATGAACTATTCATATTGTAAAAAAATGAACTTTAACATTTAGGGTCACTCCATTTTATCTTTTGACAATCGCTTTCTCCAAAAGAATAAATAAATGTAAAAGAGTAATATATAACTTCAATATGACTATTTTCATATAATTTAAATAATAATAAAGGTCTATCCCGATAAAAATCAAAGAACTATTAAAATTGTCAAAAAATTAACTTTAAAATTTCATTAAATGTTGTATGTTTTGTTGTATTAAATGTTTCATTCTATTTTATCTATTGATTGTATGACAAATTTTTTAAACGAAATGTAACTATTAAATTGGATGATTTGAGTCAAAAGACGCTGTACAAGATAATTTTAAGGAATTGAGATATTCATATTACATTATTTTGCTAAACAGAAGAGAATTGTTATTACGAAATTTGTATAGTTACTGACGCTTAAAAATATTTATTATGTAAATAAAAATGTTATTGGTTATTAAATATGTTCTAAGGGAAAAAAATGTTAATATATATTACGTTAAGTTGTCTAAGAATGTCATTGCATATCAAATAGTGTCAAAAATATCTCTCAGTTTTATTATTATGAACATTGCACATTAAAATATTGCAGTGTATATTCTAGGCTACCATCAGATTCAAGAGGGACTCCTGCTCAGTAGTGGGATATAAAAAGTGTTGCCATCAACAATGACAGGTACTTTAATGTTCAATACCAGTCAGCGACGTAATCATGCTGCTCTAGTGAGGAAGCTAGGCAATTGAGGCCGCGTCACAGAGTATACAAAGTACGGGTAGGCAAACATTTAGTACCGTGGTTAATGTTATTGTAACAGCCATGTCCACAGTGCAAGTTCAAGGCGCAGTGTAGGAACTTCGGTTGAACGCTTCGTGAAATCTGAGGTTACTATTGTTTAGTTTCTCATGGTTCATTAGAATTTCTATTTCGAGGTTAATTACTCCGGATAACTTTAACAACAATGTTACCATTTGTAAAATATATAAATACACGCCAGTTTTTCAATTTCCGATACGGTTGTAGATTAAAAGCACATGATTGTAGAGCAAAGAAAAAGTTGGTAATTGACTATTTGTACATAGCTCTGCGAAATTTTACAATTTATAGAGATTGTATTTTGATTAAAATGGATTAAAATGGATTGGAATGGCAATCAACGGTACTTAACGATTGATTTGTTATGGACCTACGGTTTTGTTTTGAATTTAAGTAACTAAACAAACAGCAGCTATTTCCTATTCTGGCAGCTAAGCGGCAACATTTAGTGACGTTTAAAGGACCAATACACAGATACAACAATATATGAGACGCTCCTACCAAAATTCAGCATTAAAGAACAGTAAAATCCTCAGGAAAAACCTATTAAAACTATCTGATAGTAACATTTTTTTGTAGATTATATATTGCACATGTATATTGGTAGATACATACATATATGTATGTACAGTTACAAATTATAAAATGTAAGCATAAATGAAACTTTTACCGGTCGTTTCGAAAATGGATTTTGTTTGTTGTTGATTAAAAGTGAATTTAATTGACGAAGAAAGTAAAGTGAGAAGCGGGCCGGTACGTAAACGTCAGTGAGGTGATAGCGTCGATACTTTGATTAAATTTTTTTTTTAAATATTAGTCATTGATATAATTGAATATAAATCAAGTTATGCCTTTTACATGGTAAGTGTACAAGAGAATACATGTAATATATGTATATCATCATTACATCAGCCTTTGCCGTTCCTCTGTCGAACATAGGCCCTTCTCAAAATGTGCCACAACACACGATCTTTATAGTATATGTATATAACGATATCTAATTATAATTTTGGTGTGAAACACTGAATTTTAAATGAAGTGGGTAGGTCTCTCTGGGTGTGTTTGAAATATGATATAAGAAAACAAAAGATTGATTATAACCTATAGAATCTATAAATAATGTCATTAGAATTTTTGCTTCCATTTTTTATTGAATCACATAAGCAACAAAATAGTATTAGTAAATGCATTAGTGTACAAATAATTGTAATTATAACGAAATATTTAAAAGGGTAGCCTCCGAAAACAATAAGGCACGTGCACGTTTTTACTTTTTATATTTGTAATAACAGTAGATATGTAGATATTAACGTGACTATGAATATAGATCGTGATTATCTTACAATTCGTTTGTATGTACATTTGTACCTACCTACATGTGGAGTGAGAATACCAAATCGTTTTTATACTATTTTACTAAATTCAAAATTTTTCCATACGCGATACAAAAGCGCTAATAAAATTTGCAAAAACTTAACCTTCGACACTAAAACTTCTTGGAAACTTAACGAGCTAACTTTTTGCACCATCTATAATTGATATAATCTGAAACAATCGATCGAGAAGCATTCGAGCAAATCTAATGCAAGCTACATACATAACACAACATATCGTTGTGGCTTTTTTTAACATCTGATATTTCAGTAGATAATATTGCTGCTTTTTACATAATTACGTGATAGGTATAACATCACGGCTGTATTTCTCCGTAGAGTAAGAGTGTGGTAATCCCACGTGTCCGCTAAATTGTTATGAAAATACTAAACATACCTGTTTCGTATTTTACATTTATTCGTATCAAAATACTAGTCTTTCGTATAATAATTTCAATTTCCATTAGTGATTTTTTGTGTTGCTACTACATTTATTGATTGACAAAAGAAACGAGTTTTGTCAGACACATAATACGACAATCTGTTTGAAATATACAAAACTATCGATATCAAAAAAATGAAATCGATTCTGTGTCATCTGTGATTCGGAGCAGAAAAATGAAATCATCGCGAGTGATGATCAATTATCGACATCGATAAATGATTATGCGTTCGCGAAAGCACTTTCGTTCGCGGAAGCGGCTCGGGCGCAACCTCAACGAAAGTAAAAGTACCGGTCGGTACCGGATTTACTTGAACGGTTAACCGCTTAACAATCACGTGTAGGAAATAGCTCGTTGCGACAAACTCTTCCTAGTGTTTTTATCGAATTAAATCGTTGCAGTCACGTGCTATGAATTAATGAAACAGGGTTAACAAATGGCTTACATAGGCATAATGAATCCCACGGAACTAATCGCTTCTACAAAAACAATATCTATAAAGCGTAGATACTCTTAAAGTACGCTTATAATCAGTTACGAGTAACTAAATTAAAAAATGTTCGGCTGTAACTTTTGCACAACTGTAATTTTTTTAAAAGTGCTGTGGTTTTTACGCATTTTGTGCTCATTTCTTAACAAATAGATCCGTGAAGTTGTTGTATTTTATTTTACGTTAGATATCATTTCCTACATTCCTAATTTGTAAGTTAACATTATTGTCATATATTGATTGTCAATCGATAAAACCGAAGCAATAGTTAGTCGAACAACTGTATATTCGTCTTTTTAACCAAAACGCTAACAACGTAAAACTATAAAGATTGTTACACACGTTTACATAACAAATATTGATAACAATGATTGTTACTAAAAGCTGTAGAAAAACGGTTGTCAACAAAACTGTTAAACGAATAACCAATTACGTATCGAGTAGATGTTTAAACTTTTAAAATGTGTTTTGCTTAAGCATTAGTGAACTGTTCATAACTGTCCTTGTTTTTATGTACTAAGAACTTGTCAAATCAATTAACATATTACAGTACGTCGTAAACAAGGTTTTTTGAACCCGTTTATTGTCGTGATGAATCTTGTGAAGAAGACTTAATTATATATGCAGATAAATGTATTAACAAAAATAATATAAATTATAAAAATAAGGAAATTAAACTGGCTCATCCTCAAATCCTTGGTCCAGTCCAGTGGTCGACAACCCAGCGGTCAAACAATAAAAACATAAAATTAACGTTTTCAATAGGAAACTGGGAATCTGTACCTAGGTGTTTTGCAGATATAACTTACATATGTTGAACTTTTAAGATGTTTATCTTTATGAAAGTGAGTTTTGCCAGCCGTCACCAAACAGGTATTTTGATTCAAGTTAACTCTCTCCTATAATTTCACTATTCTCATTCTTGCTGACATAGTTCTGTCAATTTGTTAGTACCACTTAGAAATTGGCCGAACGATGATGAGAACAGAGAGAAAGGGGAAACCATTTCATCTGTTTTGAAACACACACCGAATAAAACGTACGAAAAATACATTAATGTTAATATAACTACACAAATTGGTCCATTACAAAGATTAAAATCACGCAAACACATTAATTACGTACCGCTTCTGATGGTGTAAAGTATTTATACATTCAAATGTATTCGTATTCAGATTCAGTTAGCCTTCCTGCTATTGATGGATTCGCAAACAATATAAGAACAATTATGAGATCTCATTTCGAATTGCACGATTCCGTTTGGATCGACAAACGTGTGTTCCGCACATCGTTCTTGTGTTATTATGAATACAATAGGGCCAGTGATGTGATGTGATCCGTGAAACGAACTTGGTGTACGAATAAATTTGGTGTCAAGGATCGCGGTGATTGTCCACGGATGCGCCTGCGCCGTTCTGTCGCCTTGCATTCGAAATTGGAACGATCGGCGAACTAAGGCACATCTAATAGGGCATACGTACTCCAATTATAATATAAACATTTAAAACTGTTCTATTTATCGGTCGGTTATAAAACGGTGAAATATTTCGAATAGTTTGGTCACAAACGTGTAATTTGAAGATAGTGCGATAGTGGATAGATTATACTGACATCAAAATATGCCATTGATTGTCTGTTCGAAGCGAACAAAGTGGAGTCGACTGTGAAGATTTCTGATTGTATTGATAAAACGGAAAGTTGTTCACAGACAGCGGCGTGTTTGTGTTCGCATTGTGATCGTCAATTGATTTTCCCCGCGTGAAATCCATTTATTGCACCTCGCTGGGCCCACTTTCTTTTTGGTCTACCCTTGTATCGTTACCTCTGTCCGCTCCAGTTCCTATTCGTGTCAATTTTCCCAACAATATCAATAGAGAAAACTTTTTTTTTGTTGCAACCAATTTTGCCGATTTATTGTTTACTTATGCTTGGTTTCCTTTTGTTTCTTCATCCCAATTAAACAATATAAATTTAAAAAAAAATGTCTATTCAATTAAACTCATATAAGCTTAAAATAATGTTACCGGAAATCGTAGTTGAATATTCAAATTATCATCATCATCCCGTTTTATTGTTCACCTGTTAGACACGGGTTTTTACCCTGCCTGAGAAAGGTAAGAAAAACGGGGTATAGTAATAATATCATACCTGATGGAAAACAACCGAAATATGATACGGACAGTTAAAATATTCTAATTAAAATTGTTTTTAATTTATTCTGCTTCTGTATGATATTTAAATGAGAATGTGTTGTTAATCGCTTCAATTTGTGGACGTAACTGACCCTGAATCCTAAGGCGGAGGCTGTGTGTTTGATTCCCACTCAAAACAAATATTTGTGTGATGAATGTGTACTTGTTTCATGTCTGGGTTTAGCATTAGGTATGTGCACATGAGGATGTATGTACAAGTTTGTTAATGCATGTACGCAAATGCTATTGTAGGGGCCATGTTCAGCAATGGTGGGGAGTCGACTGATGATGACGATGAAGGGAAATTGTTATGAAAAGTTGCAGATTATAATCTATGTGTAATGTACTAATCTCACAAATTATGCTTTTAATTAATTCATAGGTGTGATGCAATTTGCCAAGATTCATTTGAAATGTCTAGTAGCTTAGTGTATTTACCTACCCTTCCCATCGCAACGCAACAATACAAACATTATTTGGTAGGCGAAACAGACGCAACGCGGGCGAACACTATACATACAAACTAACTCATAAAGATAAACTACTGTTTAAAATTATGCAAGCAATACTTAAAGAGGTAGAAACCATGAGTAGTGTTTAAAATGATTAAATCATAAATTACCTTCGACATACTTACTAGAACCCACGGTAGAAATTTCGTAATACCCCTCGAAGCAAATGCAAGAACATTCAGTGATTTGTCGGATCCAAAGGTAGGTTAGAAATAGCGCAATAGCTCATTGTTTCATACAACTCTATGTTTTTAATATTTGACTGCTTAACATTATGAGCAAAGATCAATAGGCATATAAATATAGAAAATATTTAAGCGACTTCAAATAAAACCTGTCCTAATAAAATTTACAAATCACGCTGTTGACGTACATATGACTAGCTATATACTGGCATTTCGTGTTTAAATTGAATTCGTTTCACATTATCATAACATATTAACATGAGTCAATGGATACACCCAAACACGTGGATAGTGTGAGCGAGTGTGATGTGCTATATGGTATTCTGATCATTATCATAAACTGGTTTCCAGTTCATGATAACATATATATTTCCATGAATTCCCTATTAAGTTATAATTTTATTAAATACAATATAACGTGTATTATAAAATATATATTATGAAAAATACATATGTACAATTAAATTGTGAATGACGTATGTATCTAGTGGTACGCAACAGGCTTAAAAAAAGGGAAAATTCAAAAGGTTTCTAAAGACGAAGAATATCAAGGGATCATCACCATTCATTCATGCATACGTTCATTCAATCAATTAATTTTTCGTTCATTAATTTACTTATCCATTTATTCATCATAAATCTGTATCAGTGCATTTATATACATATGGTTCCACTACTGAAGTTAATAGCGTCAAATCATCATTCTCGTCTTGTAATAGTCATATTTTATCTCATGTTCGCTTAGAATCAGAAGATAAACATTAGATTCATTTCAACACTAAGGCTTAATTCTTTTTCACTTGTCTTAGCATTATACCAACAGGTTCGTTGTTTGCTTATTATTTAACTATTTGTCATTCAAAGCGTGCGGTTTTAAGAATGCCGTTTTGTGAGTTACGAGTCGTCTATCGACACGCTTAAATCTTTTTTTCATACAGATAAAGTTGATATAAATAAAACAGTCCCGTCTGATACACATGACCATATCTCATTACACTACAATGGGACCACACAAAGAGTGCTAATGCACGCGACAAATGTAAATCCCGGACATACATACGTGCAAACACACACACACACATACAGACAGACGCGCGCGCGTGCGCATACACAGACACACACACACGGCCAGATCAGCAAGAGAAATTAAGCACTAGATTTATTAAAATAAACTGGCAATAACTGAGAATAACGATCACTTACTACTGACAAGTTACAACGGGCACAATGCGGCAGATATTAAATAAATTTGTAAGTAAACAACTCATGCAAAAATATGCACTGCCCAAGGATATTATGCGTGAAAGAATAAGAATGTAATATAATGGCGCCTATCAAAACAGAGATATTATTTACGATAAGATCTGAGTGATTATTCAAAATACTTCTGATGAATATTTTTTTGATGAAAAACAAATGCATGCGATAAGAAGTACATATTACGTAATCTATCACATGTATACATACTGAATAATGTAATCTGGTCGTTATAGCCCGAGAAAGTTTTATCTGAGCTTAGTCCTGAAATAAAAACTAATATTGTTTATATATTGCTACTTCCAATTCAGTTCCAGCGCATTATACCAGAATACTAATTTTTAATACTAACTAGTACAGGAGGGTCCTTCCGTAGTCGTGCACATACAAAGAAGTTCTAAGAAGTAACACTAACTATTGTTAGTTTGTGTACATCTGATATTGGTATTGTTTTGGAATAATTAAATCCAATTGAGTATTTTACAAGTAATTTACTTAAACCGTTAATATAATAAAAACAATATCTTCAAGAATTCAATTTTTTTTTTTTCATTTTAAATAACATTACTGTTTTTGCAAATTTTATTAAAAATCATGGCGATAAATTATATGATTGTTTTAAGAACTTTTTTGATAGTGATCTATGCTTTCGTCAAAACACACCTATTTGTGAAATCATCACTTTCGCTCGGAGAAAGCAGAATCCTTGTCCTCCATTCCGCGACGACTCCTAATCTTTTGTTGACATCTCGAATTTTTTATTTAAATTTTGCCTATTATATATTATATAGCAGACACCTATAGTAGTACTGCTAGTAGTAGTAGGAAAGATGAATTCGAGCAACACCGCACCGAAGAATGTGACGCAACCCAAGGGGGGCCAAACCCAGCACTGGGGAGAGATTGGCTGATTAGATAGATAAATAGATAGATTTATTATATACACAGAGGAAGGTACAATAAGCTAAGCCCAAATAAGACACAAAGCAAACACTTTTCGTACTCGGAGATATGACGGGCATATAGAGCACTTAACGTTAAGCTACAGTAAAATTTTGATTTTTTTATATAGAAAATCGAATCGAACAGAAAATAGATCAACTACATTATCAATTTAAAACTTATGACATTTTATTGACTGTCCATTCGGAAATATGTCTAAAATGAACAAGACATACGCTGTGTGACGTCATTTTTTTTTGGAAAATAGCCGATACGTGTTGCTTTGATTGCAATGTATAGCTTGCACGTTTATTATTTGGCAATTAATATCAATATTGATATTTATTGTTAATCTGTGGCTGTCGATGTTTCGTATTCACGCTCGGCAACGAAGCTGGCGACCTTCAACACACCCACTGAACCATTGATACAAGACTCCAAACAGGATGTATTTGTCACGATATTTTTGTCGTGTATTTGCAAGATTTCTAACTATCTAAAACAACTTTAACGATTAGAATAATAGTTGTCAAATTTTTCCTTCGACTGGCTGTTGCTCACACCATGCCCGTTTGTCACATACTCGTATCTTGGATTTATTGATGCAGGATCCAATATTTTAATAAAATTAAGAATATTACATATATGAGGTTATAGATATGAATAAATAATGAATTATAAGGATGCAATGGGCAAATCGTTTCTATTCAATTTATCACATAACTGCACTACTAAAATAAAACCTTGTTAACTTCAATAATTTTTAACTAGAGAATGATAAAGTATTGGCGATCGTGAATATTTGAGTGGTGTTTGGAAAGGATTTCACTAACAGCTTTTGACAAGAATTACCAAATTTTTCCTCCATTTGGTATAAATATACTTCGATTTTAACATAGTTTATGTGATTAATTATTCGGCTGTGGCTACTGATTTATTAGAGCTACCTTTTTTTTATATTCCTCTACAACCCGAACGCAAGTCCATGGCAGAGTACTTTACTCAACTTTGCGGAAGCTATTCTTTATTTTTTACTTACGTCGGGTCTCGTAGGTATTACTGGAACGAACATTAATAATGAAAATAAAGTGAAATATGCCTAAAACGCATGCTATAATAGTGTAATATAAATTATAATAAATTATAAATATCATATATTATCATCAGTTTTTACGAGACCATTATACTCTATTTAAAGGCTAAGTTTTTAAAACAATATGTTTTCTAAGCAAACAAATTGACTGACTGACTTTGAGTGATGAAATGGAAGTTTAAAAGAGAATTGATTGGGCATTCCTAAGACTATGTTATTTAATATTAAATATATATAATTAGGTTATCAGTAGTTATTCAAACCATCTACTAGATCATCATAATTATCATCAGTTTACTCCGCTGGACATAGACTTCTCCAATGGAACGCCACTGAGTTCGATCTGATCTGTTCCCATCCAACCACTGCCAGCCTATATATACCTATTATTATATGAGTGAAGAAATTTAATCCAGTACATACGTTATTCTATTTAAGAGATTGGAAATCGTTGACCTTTCGCATTTTCATGTCACTCAATATTCTGTAGAGTGTAAATTAAATAGTTGACCTCAGAAATACTGCTTAACACATTAACATGGATAAGGTTACTTGTTGGGAGACGCATCCCAATATATTATTATTTTAGTATTTGTTAATGTTCATTTATGTTAATTTATTTTAAATTCTACTCTACCTCATGTTCAATTCTGTTTAATAACAAGATTATAATGTTAATTAGAACTGTAAGTTTTAAACATTAGAGGGACCAAAAAAATTGTGAACGCGATGGAATACATTTTGTTCAATGATAAAATTAATTAGCATTTCAAGTTTAATGTGATTTTTTTATTTTTGTAGGACAATTTATTAAATCGTTTCAACTTAAACGTCTCAACTTAAATGAGAAGGCGTTAGTTGGCGGTAAGTAATTTTAAAAATATTTGAACCTTATCGTAACTTCACATTTGAAAATTGAGATACGGAGTACAAGCGATAACTAAAATATAGCAATTGTGATCAGTGAGAATATTCTTTGTCGATAACCTGTCGTTAATTCAGTAGTCATTAACAACGGTGGATCGATAAAAGGGTTGGAAAAAATCTGTCGTTAAACCTTATCGGAGGCATTAATTTTAGTGATAATTATATTCGATGTAGGTACTCGGACACTAGCATGCTTAGAAGAAGACAGGATGGTTAGGAAGATAACCTATTTTCTTTCTTTCTCTTTCTTTTTCGAAACCCTTTTATCATTGGAATGTTTGAACACGGATCTCCTCTAGGCATGTGAGGGTAGGTAAGGATAACCTACTCAGCATCTACTTACTCATCCTTCAACTTTCCTTGCTAAGATATTATATCAGTGTATATATCGTAATGATGACCAAATATAGAGTTGTTAATGGAGAGTAAGAACACATTGACTATCTTTACAAATGGCTCGGTCACCTTCATTGAGTATTGATAGATATGGTTTTTTATTTCCATAATCGTTATGGCACTTGTATAGAATCGTTACAGTCCATTTTACAGATTAATAAAACACTAAGTTGAAGGTTCTACGGAAGTGTTGCCACTGTATCTTTTTTGTACGAAGTCTTTCATAAATCAGTTCTCGCAGGTAATGTATTGTAAGAATATATGAA
>DWEE01000668.1:0-15972 GCA_018245755.1 Parelbella macleannani | reverse complement strand
TACTTTATTAATAAAATATTTTTGTTAACCGTTGCGGTGGCGCTTCTTTTATTAAGACCTCACCGCACACAGTTACAATGATAATAAAATCAGCTAATTCAATTCAAAGTCTATATTAATAATACTCGTAACATACTATACTATAAACGTTTAATTTGTTGCAGCCCCAAGAAATAGAAACATCGCAAAGATCGGACGAAGCAATACTGTACAAATTAAATGCAGATGTCAGATTGGAAAGCAGGAAACATGTTAATGCAAATGTAAAAATAAATAAAATTATACAAAATTTCAAGCAAGATAATCCAGACTTGGTCGGGCGTATGCAGATGAAAAAAATTGAGAATACTAAACATGTACATAATGATAGATCTTTAGTGGCTAATACATCAAAGCAAAACACGTTGGATGATGTAATAGATCATGCGATTACAGATATCAATTGTACTAGAGTATCAAGAAACAGTCCTGAACATGATTATGCTGTTATAAAAAATAAATTTGCCGGTGGTTCTGCATCGAACACATTGGAAGACACGATTAAACATAGCAACGAAAAATGTACTTTAGTTAAATCATCTACAGAACTTCTTAACACATGTGCAAATGTTGAACAGCTGTCTATACATAGCCAGGAAAATAACTCTCAAAATAGGCGCTCCTTCGAGGATACTTTTGATAAATGTGAATTAAATAGAAATATTCCATATTCTACAAATTTGGGTGCAGATAGCAGTGATACTATGAAAAATATCGGTAGCAATAATGGAAACAATGAAATAGGTGATGTCGGTGGTGAG
This sequence comes from Parelbella macleannani, assembly GCA_018245755.1. NCBI lineage: Eukaryota > Metazoa > Arthropoda > Insecta > Lepidoptera > Hesperiidae > Parelbella > Parelbella macleannani. The sequence continues at coordinate 15,172 of DWEE01000668.1, read as the reverse complement.
CAAAATAAAATAACAGATAATAGTGATGATAAAATCAACAATAATGATATAGCCTCAATAACAAGTTCCCAATCATCAAATATAGCTGATCAATTGACACAGATTATTCCATTTGACCCAACATCGACTCAGTCTGAAACATATAGCTCAGACATGTCCATAGATGAAGAGTTAATGACAGATACTGTTAAAGCAATTAATAATGAACTGTTAATGGCTGCAAGCATTGAAAATTTAATCTTAACACCTCCATGTGCTTTCCGAGATTGTTAATTACAATCACATTATTTAAATAAATTTACCTTACAGGTGAATTGCAGTTTAATTTGTTTTCCTTGTTATTGTTTACATTTGGCATAGCTTAAAGTGACTAATCACTGCATAATTTACAAATACTGGGGTATAATAATAACATAATAATAAAAGAAAAAGTTAATTAATTATGATCATTTATTTCTCTTATCATTACCCTATATACAAATTTTTAACAATTATGGGTTCTCCAGCCGACTGTGGGGCCTTGGTCAACTGAAATCCCTATTTCATTGCAAAAAAGTGTACAAAAAATAAAACGAAATTAAGCAAAAAAGTCTTCTCTATCTGCCGCTAGCGTGGGAGCCGCCACGTCTTCCATCGCGGCGAAGTTCATGAAGTGCGCTGGCCGGTGCACCTCGTGGTAGAACTCTCGCGGGTTGCCCAGTTGAATACCGTACTTCATGTTTGGGTCGTGCCGTACACCTGGCAAATTCACAAACAGTTGTATCTGCTGCTTGTATATGCCAAATTTAATATATCTACATGCACAAATTTTATATATTTTAAAAACTAAAATTATATTTTGATAAATGAATAATCTTTTCGATTATTTTTATACTGCATTATGAATGACAAAATTAATACAAACTATAATTAACGAAAATGAATTAAATTAAACTTCATCTAAATTGACTTATTTTATTGTATCTATTCATTCTACCCTTTAAATAGAAACTCAAAAAGATGCAATCGCTAGTACTAGGTACGAAAGGTGGAAAAATCATTTCTAGTTTATATCAACTTTCTCCATTTGAGAAAATCACATTTACCCATAAAGTTGTAATTCCAGCATCCTTGTCATGGAACCATGAAGTATCCCAAGAATCTATCCGACAATAGCATTTGCACTCTTTCATAATGACTGGGAAGATATCCCTTAGGGTTGTTTCCTCTGTCTGTGTTCTTGGAGCCCCACTCATAGCCGCTCGGTGTGAGTTTATATGCTGTGAGAGAACATGATCCCGGTGTGAAGGAGCACGTGATAATAATAGTCTTCTCTCCATCCCAAGAAGGATTGTCAGCCATTATCTTCGCATGGGTTGTTATGTCCTGTAAATATGACCAATTTATAAATTATAATATCATCGTTGGCTATTTTCTACAAAGTGACAATAAATGTTCTGTTTATTTGTCTCTTGTAATTTTTACGCTTCCTAGGAACCAACGAAATTAGCTTTTTTGACGAAAATCTGCACAAGAATGTAAAGTCTGTTGTGGTGATGGTAGATAATTATAAAAAAGAAAAGAAGGGCGACCTGCGGCGAGAGCTGCGGCAGCTCGTTGGGCTGCGTGTGCATCCAGCCGAGCGGCTGCAGGTGCAGCAGCGCGGGGTGGCGCGGCGCCAGGCGCGGCAGGTGCACGGCCTGGTGCGTGCCCCACTGCGGCGCCACCACGGCGCACTGCACCTCGCGCACCATCGGGTTGTCGGCCGGCGACGTGCCGTACAGGTAGCACGCGATCTGTTGTGCCATGTGCCATGTGCCATTACGAATGTGCTCGTCCTTCGCACGCCGCCAATTCCGAATCGATCTCGACTCAGTACAATGGTTTACCGATACCCAGAGCATTAATAAGTGCTATGAGATGCCACTCCATCATGGAGTCCTCGTAAGACCGACTCATTATTTAAGAAACACTTTTCTTAAATAAATCAATAGTACGACAAAAAGTGTTAACAATAATTTATTATTGTAAATTTGGGAAAATTACAATAATTTATTATTGTATTTTGGGAAAAAAAAAACTTTTAAAAAGCATTATTCAAGTTCTATCAGATACGCAGTTTAATTTCTTTGATTTATATATTGCTAAAAATGTTTAGTAAAATTATATATTTAAAACCGACCTGCGCTCGTAAATCAGAGATAGTAACAAACTTCTTCAGAAGATTCTTTGGCAAAATGTATGTATATCCACTCTCCTTGATATCATCCGAGCTCACGTAGATGTGATTGGTACGAAGATGCAAATTTGTGGCAGAAATTGCTCGAACACGCCATTCTGTTTTTGAACTAGGAAAAAATAAGCAAGTATATAAATCGTTACCTTTTACTTACAACTATTCATATTTTAAAATATCAGTACTGAAATTTTCTTTTTTTCTTTTTGAAAATAAATTCTAATATTTTTTGTAATCGCTTACATACTCTCGCCCTGAGGCTGATTATAACAGTGCTGCTCTCATAATTTCTATTTTTAAATGGAAACATTGTTTTTCTAAAATAAAAAAGTAATAATCACGCCTGTGATCTCTGAAGTGTTTGGCAGAGAAGTGTAATATACTAGCACGTTGCACCAGCTACGTTTATGCCCCATTATGGAATAGCGGAATGATAAATTACAAAATTTTCTAGTACAGTAAATCATAATAAAAAGTTTTATTATTCTTAATTAATCTTTACCGACAATACATAGTCAACAATGAATACCAAATATCCATAGCATACCTGAACGTCTGTGACTCATAGTTGCTGGTGGTGGACGTGATGATCTCGTCTCCATGTTTGTTGACAGTCCTGGTGGTGGTGGCTGTGAGCTGGCTTTGCTCCTTGCTCTGTTTCTCGATCTCGGCGATCTGCTGTCGCTGTGCGGAGGGCGCCGATATCTCCATGCCGAGGATAATGTCACGGATTTCTGACTGAGTCAACGACGCTACGTTCACACTGTAAAGTTTTATTTGTAGTTATATATCTAGGAGAGCATGACTGTGTGATTATAATACATATCCTAAAATGAATGTAGTGTATTAAATATAGTGACATGTATGTAAACTTGGCATTTTAGTTCAGTTTTTAGAGCGGTTAGGTTTATTTAGATCGTTAGATTGCAGGTCATTAAACTATATTGGGTTTTAACATTTGAAAATACAGTCACAAAAAACATTATAATGATTTTAAATCGAGTAGGTACTTACTTGTTTTTCTTGCCATAATCAGCTAAAATGAGGTCTTTTAGTTGTACTTCAACTTTAATCCAGTCGTCGTCGGACAGAGTGGGCCAGATGTGGTGTGGTTCAGTGAGCGTAGTCTTATCTGGTTTGAGGAGCACCTTTGTGCGTTCTGTGTTCACGTGCAGCGCTCGCAGGATTAAGATCAGTCTGCTGAACGCCTGGAGAAGTAATATGATAATGAGTCAAATTATTAAACAAAAAATAAAGGTACATTTCATTTCAGAAATGTGGTGATGAAAATTATTAAAGAAAATTTGTCCTATGAACGCTGGGGCGATGCGGCGTCGTCGACAGTATTATACATACGGTACATAATTATATAATCATGTGTATAAATACTCACGAAACATTTAATAGTAAATTTTGTCCTAATTAAAGAATTAAACTGAAAAGAAACATTCAAGATAACTTATAGTATGTAATGTATGACATTGTTTAACAATTATGTTAGAAATAATCCCATGAAAAATAATCAAAAAACAAAGTAACAATATCACAAAGGTAGATTTAGTATGACCAAATATTAAGTTACACTTACAGTATAAGAGGAGATGGTTTTAAGCCAATCATCATAAAGGTTGAACAGCACCATTTGGGGTTCTGTGGCCTTCAAAATAAGATCTCAGAATTTCTCCACTTTGAGACATGCTTGGAATGGCAATTGTAATTCTGAACCCTTGATAACAATGTTCGGGAAATCCAATAAGTGAACCTAAGGACAAACACATACATAATTATAGTATCTCAAGTACTCTGTGGCTAAAGCCAAATAAAGCATTGATTTTAAAAAGACATATTAAAATTAAAAGATACATCGTATGTAAGTTGTATAATACAAAACATTGTTTATTTGTTTTAAGCTGCATATAATTCAGTGAAACAGAAACAATTACATTGCTTTCGTTATAATCAGGAAATAGTGCTATTTAAAAAAATTCAATTGAAATAGAAACATAATTAATAGAAATCCAAGTAATGCTCTTTGAAACCAAACTTACAATATTAGCCTAAATATTATGTTAACAGAGTATGTGAGTTAATGTTCTCTTTTTTATATTTACCTCCAAAGGATCTAACATTCCCTTTCTAGTGACAATGATCTGCTTAGGTTGTTCTTCTACAGGCAATGATCGAATCAATGCAGCCACTTCCTCAGCAGTCTTTCATTTTGCAAGCTAAATAACACATGAATAAGATGATAATAAAAGGAATATATGGATTTTAATTGAAATAATAATAATAATGATGTTATTGAAGGGATGTAATGAGAAAAATTGTTGTACCATCTGAAGTATTACGAAATAAAAAAAAATTAATAATGGGGGTAAAACTATTGTGATAGCTGACAAGATGTACACAGATGAGTCCTGCATGTGGTTTAAAATCAATGTCAACGGCAGAATAGACCAATAACCTGTCCAAGACGCTTCTGGCCCGCCCAGACGCTAGTGTGGATGATCTTGAGGAAGAGCTGGCCGGTGCGCGGGTTGAAAATGAAGATGGCTCCATTAATCCGTTTTGTAGTGAGATTTCCCTCGAACGTCTTGTGAATCGTCACGCGGTACACGTTAGCATCGTCTACGAACCTGTGTGAAGAAAATATTGATCATATTTTCACTATAGATTCATTTCTCCACCCAGTGGCTAATTTAATATTGATCGCATTAAGCGAACGTTTCGAAAGTTCAGATATTAGTGACGAAAAAAAAATTTGCTTCGTCTGAATTATCTTAGTATTGAAGAAATAATTTGAAAAATTGATAATTGGCTTATTTTTAAAGTTCACATCTATAAATTAAACACCATCAAAATTGTTAGTAATGTTAATGTATATACATAATTATGTCAGAGAAACGAAGAAACACCCCTAGTTTTATTAATATTATATTAACGATTATTCGCCATTGAACTGACCAAATAATTTGATTGGAGAACAGTTCTCCGTAGTTCTGACTGGACAGGTAGGGCTCTGTGGGCTCGGAGGAGTAGAGCTGCAGCGCCTTGCGGATGCGCTCGCGCAGCACGTACAGCGCGGGGTTGGCCTTCATGATCTTCGCCATCGCCTGCTGGATGAGCGGCTTGCAGCCCGGGAACCAGTTGCCGTAGCCGCTGTGCCACAAAACGATCAATTAAGTTAATTAAAATTTTCTTAATTAAATATCAGATCATACAACATTTGGTAAATACATGTGTAGATTATGTAGATTGCCAACCGATCAGTTATAAAATATTAAAATAGAAATGTGAAATAAAATGTTTAATTTTGTGCAAATTTATTATCAACTTCTGCACGTTCCATTACTCTGAATAACTTGGCGCTTTCTGTGCAGGTCGGTTGATGTTTTAAACATTTGTACACATGGAAACAAGGAGTATCTAAGTACCTGTGCAAGTTGTAGGCGAGGTCGATGGCGATGAGCAGGCCGGTGGGCGAGGGGTAGATGGACATGTTGTCGGTGGTGTAGTCCAGGAACTTGGCGCGCGCGTAGCGCTCCACGTCGTGCGAGTCGTAGTCGCCCCAGCGCAGCTGGATGTCCAGCCAGTACTTCTGCGTCGTCGTGTTGTCCATGGTGTCTCTGCTCGACCATGTGTAAGTTTTATGACTCTCACTCATCTAATAACTATTCAAATGTATATAAATGTAATACACCAAGATAACTGACACTTCACTTCTTAAGTATACAGAATATATGCTTTTCAATGATTATTAATAAAAGGATTAGTTATAGATGCATCGCAGCTCTGGAATATTTACAAAATACAGCAAAAATAATTTTCAATTGAATCATTTATTACTACAATGAAGTAGCTGCATAGGGGATTAGTTTTAGGCAAATAATAACATAGCAAAGAACTAGCAATAACTTATTTATAAAAACACGCAAAATAGACATTAAAAGGGTTATTAAAATACAAAATAAAAATGTAACAATTGTAAATTACTTTGTGTCGGCGAGCAAAGACGGTCTCGACACATTCCACTTGTAGGCGGAGAACAACAGAATGTCAGCACAAGAGGAGTTCATTTTATATGATTTACGAGGGTGGATGTTCTCCTTCTGTACAGTTTCAATTTCTAGAGCGTCCAACTCTTGATCAAACACCTGGAGAGAAGTATAATCTGATAAGTAGGTTATCTTAAAACATTAAAGATATTTAATTCAATATTGTGTAAATGTTAACATGTTAAAAAATAACACTATTGAAATATTACTATTAGCAAAGAAAATAAAACAAAAAAATCACTGACCTGACACAAATCCATGACTATAGACTCATGAACTTTCTGCCACAAGTGAGCTCGGAAGATTTGGATGAGTGAAATCTTCAATGTGGGGATCTTTCCGTGCATGAATATTCCCGTCAAATCCAGTTGTACCTAAGTAAAAATAAAATTCATATTAAAATAGAAAATTAAACTTAATTAGATATACACAAAAAATGTAAGCCCAAGAATGACCAGCACCTTGTTTGAGGGCAAAATTTACTGGGCGCTAACTGAAGAGAATCTACAATGCTGGAATTAGTAGCAGTGTTTCGCAGAATGTAAAGATTTTCAAACACTAGGTATATGACCGTTTTACATTCTTACCTGGAAACCGACGTACACATTAGCTCTGTTTATTGTCGGCGACCACCATAAAGTGAAACGTCGATTGGGGATCTGGTTTAGACCAGAGCGCTGAGCGTTGGTCAGCTTTTTGTACTTCATAGACTCTTCGAAACCTGACGCCTTCTCCCTGGATGGCAAATATAAAAACTAGTTTATAAGGCATAAAAATATAGCACCAATATCTTTTATAAAAAATGTTTTTTGGAGTTTCTTAAATGTTCGCCAATCGTAAAATAAATTTAGCAGATTTAAAGTGATTAACTCATTAATAAAGGTATAAAGCACTCATTATGAGAAATATCTTATCTTTGTTGTTACTAATGAAATCTATGACAGATGTTTGCTATTAAGGATGTTACAATTTTCCTCTAGTTTCAATGTGTTTGAGATTCTTAAAGTATTAAATTCGATTTTATATTTATCCATAATAATTTGCTCTACAAACCACACCAGTTAACTCCATTATATTCCACAGCAAATTAAAAATTGAACTGAAGTATTATTTTTGACAGAAACAGCTTACCAGAAGAGACCTTCCCATGTGGGGAAGTAGGTGCCCTTGAAGAGCGTGTGCTCGAGGATGCCCTCGACGCCGCCCAGCGCCTGGATCATGTCTGTGCGGTAGTTGTTCAAGTTCCACAGCTTGCCGTCGTGACGCTGATGAGTCCACCAGAACGGATTCTGTTTTAAGACCTGTAAAACAATATTATATTATCATTAATTATATATTTTTACTCATCTCAGAATGTCTCCACTGATTGCTAATAGTAGAAATGAAAAACTGAAGTTTAATCATATAGAATTGTAAATCTGCAAAAACGTACAATATACACAGGTAAATAATATGTATGAGCAATAATAGAATTCAAATCACAAGTACCTGATATTGCTTGAATTCAGTACGTATACGCCACCCCTTATCATATGCAAGTGTGTGTCGATCCTTCTGGAACAGTGTGTTGATTCGGGGGATACCTCTGTCCCAGGAGTCTTCCAAGTCTTCCAGTGTTAGACGCCTGGAAAGAAAATAATAAGTGGCTATAATAAAACATGAATAAACTATATATAGTATTCGCTCAACTGAGCAGATGTATTTGATCAGTAGCGTAGTTTCAGACAGAAGACGCTGCGATTTACGCGATCAACGTAACTGCAGTCGTCAAACATCCCCAGAGCACAGGGATTCTCTGGATTCGGGACCCCTACGCGGTTCATCATATCAAACTCTAAACATACACGTTAACTAGCAAATTTATTTACAATGTACTCACCTGTTCTGTGCATTCGCTTCCTGTCTCTTGAGAGCGTACTCGGCCCACACGCGCTGCGAGTCCACGAACTCAGCCTCCCACGGCTGGATGTAGCGATACAGATTGGGTATGAGCTGATCCTCGTCGTGCGACATACCGGACCGGAAGTGGGTGATACCCACTTCTGTTTGTTTTGACCAGCGGAGATCGGACTAGGAAATAAAAAAAGTGTAATATTATATCGTCCCGTCAAGTACCAAGAAGAGCACCGAGTGCAATAAACCTCTTTTCTTACAAACCTGACTATAATATTGTTTATTATAAAATAGAATGAGTTATTAACAGGCGAAATGTGTGATATCACTAAATCCATAATACAAGCATTAAAAAATTTAAAACACTGTATTACTGAAGTGAATTTACTTTAAAAAACAATTAATAGTAAGAGATCTTGCGAGCATTGTTCAATAAGACGATCCTATATTACCTGTGGAATCAAAACATGGCCCATGGACAACATTCCCAGACCGCCCAACTCCTTAGGCGTGTAGAACACTACGGGCGGGAACCGCGAAGGCATTTTCGAATTGAGACCGATCTTGATACGCGTTTGGATTTTATTCTCACATTTTACGAGCAGGTCGAGCAGCTCTTGAGTGTTCACTACGGCCTCACGGAAGTATGTCATAAGACCTGGGGAGAATAATTGATAGCGTTCAATCTAGTTGCACTTGAACAAGTACATAATAACGTAACATCACGTCTGTAATCCCCGAAGGGGTAGGCAGAGGGGTGTACTATACTCCCACGTTTCATCAGTTACAATAAGTCCCATGGAATAGGTGGTGAGCCTGTTGTCATACACCGGGCACTGATCAGAGTCACTACTAAAAATTCTAAATTAGAAAAATTCAATAGCACCCGACCCGGGATTTGAACCCAGGTCCTCCCGATCGGCAGTCGCGCTTGCAACTGCTCGACCAACGAGGCAGTCAGTACATAATATTATGACATAGTATATTATTTGATAAAATTTACACGTAACATGTGTATTTTGACCGTTTCAAATAATGTCTGTGTTTATTAAAAAGATCACTTATCTCAAGTACAGGAGTAGTAACTTGTCCGAGACCAATTTTGAATAGGATGCGATATTAGTACTAACAGCACAGGGAAACTGATGTTAATAGTATTATTATCGTTGGAATTCTGTTCGGAATCGGTTGCAGATGTGCATACTACTACTTGCACGTTTGGTGATTCTTGTAAAAAAATTGATTACACCATTTTGTTCCCCTCGGAGCATAAGTACACGATGTTTACTCCCGCGGTGACGAGTGTGTGCGCGTGTGCGCGTGTGTGTGCGCGTGTGCGCGTGTGTGCGTGCGTGTGTGCGTGTGCGGTGCGGTGTGCACGTGTGCGGTCACCGATGAGCGCCGTGTTCCACTTGTTGACGATCTTGGTGAAGGTGGTGGAGCCGGAGGCCATGAGGATCTGGCGCACGCGGTTGTGGAAGCGCGCCAGCGACTCGTCGTCGACGCGCAGGTAGCACTGCGCCGTGCGCTCCTTCGTCACCTCGTGCTGCAGGTTCCACACGCCGTCGCGGTGCGACAGCTCCTCGTGCTGGCTGCGGCACTGCCGCACGCCCCGACGGTACACGCTATTATTTATCTAGCCCTTGTCTTATACACCTCGCTGGTTACCCTTTGTCGATATTGTAACCACGCAATGCGACCTATTTTTTTAACGAAGTCGGTGATAAGTTCGGGTAATATTCCAGTGGAGAGATTTCTTGTTATGTTACATTTAAACCTTAGATGTCAAGGATGATAATGAAAAATGTAAAAATTGACTAAATCAAATACTTTTTCGAGCACTATTGAGAATATTATTTAAATTATAGACTGAAAATAAAATACAACCCATAATCTTACTTTAAGTAAAATTCTGCACTCAAATCCGGCCATATTGAACAGCAAGTTGGGGTTGTCCTTTGAGTAAACGGAGACAAAACTGTTCTCCCATTGTATTGTGGTTACGGAGCGAGGCAGACGATTCTTAATGTCCCAAAAGACTGCACGACCACTGGTCAAAAAAACTTTAAATAAGGACACATATAGTAAAGGATAGCAAAATTATAATATTTACAAAATTATTTCTGCTATAAAATAATATTACTTAAACTGCAGATAATATCTCAGTACCAGCAATACTAGTAAATAAGGGCAGTATAATATAGATTATAGAATGTACAATGAAACAAAATTGACCCAAACTTAGTAGAATTATAATTTTATTAACTGTATTTAATATGAAATGAAATGGTATTCCAACTTTGTATAATGTCCGACAACTGCAACGATTAGAGATTAATTCGTTTAAAGGAGACTTGAATATTTGAAAGGCAAAAGAAACATATTAGCATGACTAATGTTATAATCAACCACACTAACACTATTATGGTTTAATGTGAATAACGCAGTTGGCAGATATGATGAAATAGAGATTTCTTTATATTGTAGATTTTTATATCAAGACTTATCAAAAAAATAGAACTGTAATATAACTTTTGTACTGTACTTCAAGGTGATGAAATATATAAACTTACAGATTAACATCATGTTTCATGAGCCTCATTCTTGCATCACGGGGCCAGCATTTCTTATTATTGTAACCTACAATGTTCTCATTGTTAGGATCCGGATGTTCTGTTAGGTATCTCTGGATCAGATCTCGCGCTTCTTCTGCTGTAAACCTGATTACATAAAATATACAAGAAAATAATATATAATTGTTTGTTAGACAGGTGTATGTTTAAATAGTATATAATCTGTTCTTATTTGGTTCATATTTCTAACCTAACTATTCCCCTTTCCATTGAGATTTACTAAAGGATACTTTAAATTTCTTTTTGCTATGTGAAATGTTATTATTACCTTTATTAAAGCACATTTTTACTCCTTACACACTTTAACCACAGCATGAACAAATTTAAGACATGTAAAAAGATTTTAGATATACAGTTTGCACTCACCTGAAGAAAATGTGGATTCTATCGACGTATCGACAGTACAGACGTATGGGATGAGCGATCTCGGCAGCACGATCTTGATAGGACAGGAAGTCGTTTGGCAGCTGTGGAGGACCTGCCATCTCGCTGGCACGCTGCAGGCCCAGTACCAGTAAGTCTAGAACCAGCCCGTAGTATTGCACCACGAAGGACGCGAATTGGAGACCACGAATGATACCATATGAGTTTGTGTGGTTCATGTCCTGTAATTAGAATTTATTTTTAAATTAATATCGAGATTTATACGAACAGATATACATATATGTTATTGTATAATATAACGTTTTGCAAGGATTAGATCAGACAGCGTAGTTTCGGACGGAAGACGGTGCGGCTCACACGATCAGCGTGGCCACAGTCGCCGCCTGCCCCCGGAGCACAGGGACTCTCCGGATTCGGGACCCCTACGCGGTTCATCATTTCATGTTCATCAGTTTATAAAACTTTAGAAATACCTCAAAGCTAGAGAAAGCCTGCCTAGACTTAACTTGTTATATCTGGACTGCACATAAAATTCCGATCACGGTAAATATGCGACAATAGACGTAGCTACTATTTATAGTCAAATAATGTTTAAGAACTAACCTTATAGTTAATAACGACATTGTTCTTGGCGGTCATGTAGTCAGCGATATTGTGGTCGACTATGAGACGTAGCAGTCTGTTGAGAAGCGTAAGATCGATCTTCTCATACAGTTTCTCAAAACGAGACTCTAGGAGCACGTTGCACTCGCCCTCGCCCACCTCCCAAACGTCTTGCAGGTTGTTGATACCTGACCAAATTATAAGACATATTTTATTGTTTGATCAACTTATTCATTCAATATAGTATGCGAACATATTGTGAATTTGGAAAAATATTTTTTTACAAAATATACTTGACTGGGAAGATGTTTATTATCTTATAAAGTTTGGTAACTGTATTAAATGTGACATAATTTATTCATTCCGATGTTTATTAATCAAAATTTGTGTGGAAATATTTTGCTATCTAATAAATAAACAAACAAAATTAGTACAAAACATATACATGGCACAATTGATAGGAACAAAAGAATATTCACGTCATTGCAGGTATTTTGAACCGGCTACACAGCTACCGACGAACGCGCCAAGCACCCAAAGTGAGGTTTGTAACAAGGGGATTGTATGACCACACTGATCTCCTATGCCGCAACACACACTTTGGACACCCGCATTGTACACTGTCTTCATTCTTCATAATGTGCAATATATAATATATAATAACATCATGCAAGGCGACTTATAAAAAACATTATGAAATTGACATATTTAAACATTACATATACGGTAACATTTGTAACACCTATACTATATAAAATATAATAAAACACTTGCTACCGATACATAATACGTAAATTAGATTATATACGCAAGTAATGGGGCACCGGCTCGGGTCAAACGCTAAATATAATATATTTTATTATGTTTTTGCTTGTTTGGAGACACAAGCAAACAAGCAAAAAATATTTTTCATCTAGAAAGGAATTGGAAGTTTTTTAACAAAATCTATTTTTAATCATATAATAATTACATTCGTAGGTGAGATGACAGCTGGAAGCAATAGATAAATGAAAGTTTCCACCTACCTTGACACCATTTATACACGAGCAACGGTGATGGCTCAGTGTCGGCCGGCTTGACCCACGGCGGCAACAGTCGCCGCTTGTCGGCTTCGTACCACAGGTATTGGTCCAAGTATGCATCTGTGATCTTTTCCAGTGGTTCCACATCATACACTGGCACCAAGTGTGAGTAGAGATCCATGAATTCAATGCCCACCTTTTAGAGAAACAAAATATGTGAATCGATGGTTTGTATCACTTGCATTACCCGACCAATAAGATTAATTCTATGTCAAACATTAGTCTATTGCTATTAAAACATAATTCAAGTAATGTGTGTGGGTCTTTGAAAATACTTCAGAATAAAATGAGTTTCTAATTTGCTTGCAAGAGTATTTGTTCATCAAATGAGAGGCAAGGAAAGAACTAGCTATAAATATGTTACATAAGTATTGTTTTTTAAATAATGCTAGTCAATGAACCTGTGAACACATAAATTTACATACACTCTTCTATACTGGAAAGGGCTGGAAAACTAAAAGATTAATAAAATGTTGACTAATCGTGTTAAATAATAGGCTATCCTTGTTATACACTATTGCATACCTCTCTGAATGTCCTCTGTGTGAGCAAATGACGCTTAATTCTGGACAACGCTTCGTGAGGATTATCGTAAGCTTACTCAATCAAACCCAATTCCTCCCTCTGGCTTTGGTTTAATCTGGACTTTACGCTGTAAGCCTCTTTGAGCCTTTCTAAGGCCAGAATAAGCAGCTTGGTGTCGTGTTTGTAGGAGAGCGGCGGGAACGGTATTGTCAGTTAAGCTTTATAGTATGAAATAATAATTTGTAAAAACAGCTTATTATGTAGCAATTTAAATTTGGTGCTGACAGTATGACATCACTGAAGCATAACTACGTAGTAAAGTCTACAAAAAAATTCAAAAAATATAATTCTTGCATTTAAAATAATAACAAAGTTTATTTAAATTCGTTTTACAAATAAAGATTACCTTCAAATAGTTATGTTGTCTTTCCTGCTCGGCCTTTAAGTACAAACGAGTAAGCCTGCCCAAGTTTTTCTTGCACACAGTCTTGTCTACTGTGGCGCCACGACGGATTCTCTCTCGATTGTAGTGCGCTGTGTTGGTCCACCAGTCGGCCTTCATCTTCACGTAGCGTAGGATCATGTTCTCTATTGGCGTTGGGAGGCCAGGCACCTGTGCGGAGAGGAAGATATCATTGTGTATAAATTGACCAATAATTTTGTTTTTTTTTTATAACATCTTGTTTCTGCTCATCAAATAAAAAAATAACAAAGAATTAAGAATAACAATGATAACCTTCCATGGAATATTGGCCTTCCAACACCGCCAAGCTTCTGATAGATGTTGTAAGATGGTCCTGGCTTTGTTCTGTTTGATACCTTCTGGCATCATGTCAACAATATCGTGCATGACTGAGGCCCGCAACTCAAGGTCGAAGTGAGATTCCACACGCTGCTTCGTCACAGTCTTTGCCACACCTATGATTAACAAAACAAATACAAATAACAATCAGAAGGGTGAGATGCAGATAATTATTGCAACATTCATGCAACTAAAAACGTTCTAGGCATTCATGATTTATCAAGAGAACCATCTGCATCTCTATGTCATCAAGTCTATCCTTAAAATCTAATCAATCTATCATGGTTTATTATTACCTTTAGAATGTCTTCCTTCGAATTGCCGGGAGAGCAGGTTGCCTAGCCAGCGCTCCAACAGCGGAGTTATCCCGCGCATGAAGAACAACCACACCCTCCAGCCTGGAGCCCAGAATCCACACCCAGGGCCTTTTGATACAGGACCCTGTGGAACAAATTTTAGGTTTTAGGAAATATATTATATACAGAATTTTGATTTGTAAATGCTCACAAAATGAAAAAATAGCAGCATGAATTTCACTTACAGTATTAAACCTATAGTAGATAAGATGTTTCAAGTCCTTGCACATCCGGATTTGTCTCATCAGTTTGTACTTGTATCTGTACATGCCAGTGAGTTGACCGACATGAGCAAATATGTATTGCAAGCCGTCGGCCAATTGGAACGAGTCGACATTATTCAGGCGATACTGGACATGAGAGTCCACTATTAGCTTCGTAAGTCGCAAAATTTCGCGACACAAGTGGAATGCTGCAAATAAAAGAAAAATATGTAGACAAAATATATTATTAATGTTATGAATTTATAAAAGTTATCCTGTTATGTATAATATACAGCTTTAATAAAAAAAAATTATGCCTTCATTTCCAGTAATTTTTATATCATACTAGCGGACCCGGCAGACGTCGTCCTGCCCGGAAAAGCAGTTTACAGTAAATATGTTAATTTAAACTCGTTGGTCG
>DWEE01000667.1:0-15974 GCA_018245755.1 Parelbella macleannani | reverse complement strand
AACCAATGAAATTAATATTAGTGAAATAGTGAATTATGTCGTCATTCCTCAAATCCTACCAGAAACCGCTTTTAACATATATTACCATAACGCCTTACTTTACGTACAAATTACTTATATAGGTACCTAGTGCTTCCAAGTATCAACCACTAGACATGTTGCAAATAAAATGTATGTTACGAGAATGTGATATTTAAATGTCAACTTTAGGTACTGCAGAGTAGGTACGTACTGGAGATTTGAATTTATAATTTTAAGCTTAAGTTGGCCATTCTTAAAACATATGTAGGTACATACCTACCTGTTCTCACATCAAGTTACTAGAAATAATGGTAGACATCATAGTTTCCAAGTTATCTCTAGCAATTAGACTCAGCGACATAAAACTTGTTACTGACTGCACCAATTTGTTTTAATCAACGTAATTATACTTTCTACATAGCAAATGTAACTTACGTAACACTATCTTATCTATTTAATAAACCTAAGTGCAGGAAATAAAAGCTCTGTTTGATTGGTTTTTCCTTATTTAGCTAAACGTCGGTCGTTTATGCAAAAAAAATATCATTTTTGTTATTAAAAATAAGTAAAATACAGTTGCAAGGTGCAAGAGCCCCTGTACTAGCTTGTAAAACCTGTATTACTGGGTACCCCGGTCATCCACCAGGAGAAATCAGAAACTACCAAATTTATAAGGATACCTGTTCGTGTGATAATGCGCGTGTGCGTGCGTGCTTGCGTCCGTGTGTGCGAGCGAGCGTGCGTGCGCGCGCGTGCGTGCATGCGTGCGTGCGTGCGTGCGTACGTACCATTTTGAGATAAGGTAACCAATGGGGAGAATTTATTTTACTAATGTTATAAGTGTGGACCTACCCTATACTCAATCCTAGGTGGAACTTATGTAAGTATATCACAACTACTCCTTTTAAAACCATACGTAACAAGCAGTGGTAATTAAATTTGTAGATATTACAATGTTAAGGCCATAGCTTGTTATGACTAGGTAAATTTATCGACTTCGGAGAAATGTTACGGAGACCTCCACGATTCGTAATTTTACTCACGTTTTCCTTTATATCTTTGTGACTTTGTAATTTCATAAATGCGTACAACTATTTAAAACCGAACGCATGAAGTCAATCTGAAATGTAAAAGACTAGATTATGTACATCTATCTCCATTAAAACTAAGATATTTCAACAAAATGTATTATCAACATAAATGTACGTAAAACATAAAGGGTTTTAAAAAGGGTTCACATTACATTTTACTGTATCTGTGTGATTTGGTTTAAATCTTTGTGTTATAACAAAAGGTAAATACAGCCCATTATGTATGGCATGCAAACAAATACCAGTAAAACACCAAGATATATGTTATCATTCACCCCATTGTTGCGGTAATTGCATGAGATCCAGAACGTTGTTTGAAGCGTTGTACCCGCGAGTGCAATTCAACCTTGCAGTTTGTGGGAAAGGTTGTCAGTCATCCCGCCGAGAGGCACAACGAAATAGTTCGTGACTGTCAACCACTGGCCGTGACCCGCGCAATTAATGTCATTAAAATATTTACTTCAATACTAATCCCGAAACTCATCAGCGCCTTCATTATCCTGTGAAATGTCACTAATTTCGCACTCTAAATATTTCGAGGCCAAGATTTGTATAACAGGCGTTGATATTATGCTAATTGTTTTTGTTATTTTATTTCATTTAAAATTATTTCTTCCTTGTATTATTAAAAAATTCAATGTTTTCATATTTTTATATTCCATCTATGATATTATTTGGGTGTATTGAAGAAGATAGTTAATTTTTTAATATGATCTATGTATATAGTCATTTGTGTAATAGGGAATGTCAATTGTGTTGCGAATAAGGCAAGCTAACCAATTATTAAACAGTTGTTACAAAATTTGATGTGATCTGTGTACGATTAAGTATTTAATTAATAACCCAGAACAAATAACTCAGGTGGCCCCAATTAGAATTACACACAACAATATTAAACCTTTTATTAAATACTTACAAAATGCTTTATTTAGGTATGTAGGTACTACAAGGTTATGCTAAGACCGTGTATCTCGAAGGGTTTTGGTCTGAATTTTCCCCGTAAAAAATATTTGCAAGAAAAGGTTAATTTACTAAATAGTAGTTAACGTGTGGGCATGTGTTATGAAACATCTCGTAACATATATTACAGGGAGGTAAGGTAACATACTTTAAGGGTTCCACGAGTCTGTACGTGTACAGTGTCCAGACCAATCTACACCAACTATAAGAGGTATAAACGGTTCCAAGCTCCATCTCTTAGCCCAAGTTAACCTCTCCTGCACGTGTTGCTTGCTACTGTTTGAGAAACGAGGCTTTAATGACCTGCTGATCGCGATAAGCACAGTCTACCTAGGCACGGTTAAATGTCCTGTCCATCTACGGGTAACAGCTTAGGCGGTGCAAGAAGCCGTGCTCTACAGTCACTAACCTACATACCCAGCGTGTGCGTTATGAATAAAAATCTTATAGGAGAGGCCTCTGTCCAGGAGTGGACGTAGATAGGCTGATAACGATGTAACAACATCAAAGATGACAATACTTCTTCACAGTGAAACAAAAAGTATTAATATAAGTTTATTATACGTTCTATTGACGTAATGCATTCATTAATGGTCAAAATATTCAACTAGGCAGTATACTTAGTTCAAGTACGTTTCATAAAAGTTATGTTACTATCAACAAATAAGAAATAGCCATAATTAAAATTGTGGAAACGTTGAATGAGCTGGCTTATTCTTACCAATCAAGAATGTACCTAAATACCAGCTAGTTTTTGTCGTCCGGGAACTAATAAAAATGGCGTGTGTCTCCGAACAACTAACACGCATTGCTAAGCAGAGCGTTGGGAAAAGCGCGCATCCATGCGCGTCCGCTGATCTCCCGCGCGTGCGTACGGCAATATAACACTCCGACGGCTAACGTATTATTTTATATAGAACCTGTGCGAGAAGACTTAAGTATCTGCGTGATGACGTTACAATGGCGTGTGGCTACAAAACGAAAAAAAAAACAAAATTTTTAATAGACTTTCGGATATTTTTAGATCCAGTATAACTCTATGTCAATTCCAAAAAGACAATATTTAATCAACAAAAGTATTTCGTACTCATAGCATGCAGATCTCAAGTAGTCACGACATCGAAACGCGATAAAGCGAACAATGAATATGACGACGATATGACACGAGGTAATTCAGGTGTTATTACCGATTATTAAAAATGAAAACATTTGTTATGAATATTTAAAATAAAACATTTATTTACAACAATAAAATAATACACTTATGCAAACATTACGATTATTATTATTTATGATAAATAACTACTAATATGAAAGAGCAGAATTGAACTTAGAAAATATAAAGATTGGCACGTTTTAGGCGTGGTAAAATTAAAATCACTGGGCAACTAACGAAAAACAAGGTCTACGCTATACCTATCATAAATTTGAATAACTCTAAACAATAAATAGATTAAGAAATTTAATTCTGAAATGCATTTTCGTAAAACTGGTAATATTTTTCGCTACTTAATCTGAAATCACTTCTGTTTTATTAAGTAGTAATGTTATTTCTACTTGTTCTATAGAACTCAACAATTGCCAGTTCGCTTACAATAGGCTAAGTATTCTCTGTCTTCATTTTCGTTGTCTTCATATTCCCTATCACGGTGCCTATAACGAGTATATGGAGATTCCATGGATGAATGTTGAGGTCTTTTGGAATATCTCCGATCTTTTGTCTCTGTCTGTTGCTGTGGCCATCTTCTTCTGCTGTGTTCCTGAAACGCTGTTCGTGATGGCCTGCGCTGGCGGTTACGTGAACTGTAAGCATATCAATTTTTTGGTTAAAGTTTTAAACACTAGTATCTAAATAAAACAATTAATATTCGGGGTAAATGACGGAAATTTAGTTTAGAAGACAGTCGGAACTTCTCTTTTCCTTATATTAAGTCACAATCATACCTTAAGTCGCATTGCCGGATAAATTCTCTATGCATATCAATTGTTTCGAGAATATATGTATATGAAGAAAATATAAATCTTATTTTATTACAAGGATTTAATGCACAGTAAATTGTAGATAAACTTAATTATTAAAATGAATAATAAAGTTGTAGTTATTTTACAGTTTTCCCCTTTTATATATGAAACTCTGATTGTGTACATCTGTATACCGCTTACCTACAAACTATCTACATACTTAATTATTAAAAACAGATTTTCGTAAATTAAAGATTGACTCGTAACATGACACCTGTAATTCCTAAAGGGGTACGCAGAGGAATATTGTACCTACACTTTCGTGTTTCACCAGTTATCTCTATATCCCACCAGGGGATATGTGGTGCGGCTATTGCCATACACCGGGCACAGATACAGCTTCCGAAGAATTTTCAAGATTTCGAGAGAGAGATTCCGAGAAATTCTGACTAGAAAATCTATGAAAAATCTAATAGGTAGTACCCCGGAACCGCGATTCGAAACCAGGACCTCTCGATAAGCAGTCACGCTTGCAACCACTCGACCAACGAGGCAGTCTAAAGACTGACTCAATGAATTAAATTAGTCTAACACTCAATTTATTCTGATTAGCGGTCAATAATAAGTAATAAAGACGGCGTCAACTGATGCACGATTAAATCCATTGTTCTGGATTTAAAAAGTACAAATGTGACATAAAAGTTGAATTAAATTGAAAATCGAATTAATCCCGTGTCAATACACTGAACGCAAAAAATTATAATGCTATTGGAGCATTGTGCATAGTGCGTGTAATTCAAGTGCGCTAGAGACTACTTTGTAACGTTATAAACATTTCCTTAATGAAAGGCGGAGTCCTTAAACTTGCACATTGCACGCTCGGTTTATGCATAAGACGCGTAATTGTGCTGACATAACCGTCAGTGTGTACTCGCATACATTGTTTACACGCAAGTGGAAAGTTTTGAATGCTAAATAGCTTTTTTCTTCCTTGGCCTTGGCAATGATCTTATTCAGTTATTTACACTTCGTCTGCAATAGTTACTTAAAAAAGGCAATGTTCTTGTGATTATTCAATAATGTTAATACGTACCTACTCTGATTGCAAAAATAGCGTGAAATAAGATAAATTTACTAACATTTTTTCCTATATAAACTTGAATATTGAGAAATATAAGGAAAAACGTTTTATGAAAATTTAAATAAACAAATAACTACTTGCTACTTTAACAAAAGCTTTACCTAATAAATATTTCACCGTGAAGGTGATTTAGCTAGCATTGCTTACTTTTTCGGTCTCCGGGAATAGGGTACCCTTTTGCTGCTGTCAGGTCGAGGGGCGTATTCTGAATCGTCGTCGTGATCCAAGTTGTTGTACTCGTCGCGATGTTTCGAATGGTGGAACACCGGCCTTATTTGTGGAATTGGCACGGGGTACGGTTTCGCCACTGGCACTGGCACCTTGAAAAGAAACATTGTAAGTTATAGATAAAAGTAATTAATTATTAATAAAGTTTTACTCGCTCTACTGTGTACCTTACATGCGCAACATGCGTTATCATACTATATAATAGAATCGCATACATGCATAGCGTGTCTTACATCGTGCTATATAAATGATAAATCTTAAAGTAAGTGTGCAGGAAAAGTTTACCTAAAAGCGTAATGTAATATAAAAATAAAATCAGAAAATTCTAAAAAGTACACATGTGTCCTTTCGAGTAAGTGGTTCAAAATGTTATCCATACTACCCTCGATAATTTAATAAGTAAGACGGATAATATAAAAATGATGTTTGAAATTCTTTATGTTCTCTACCTGCTTTTCAACAGGCACAGGCACTGGCTTCTCTATGGGATATGGAACCGTTTTGAAGACGGGGTAAGGGACAGGCTTCTCAATGGGTACCATTAACTCTTGGACGACCGGCACAGCCACCGGCCTGGGGACGGGCACGCGCACGGGGTAAGGCTGCGGTACCGGAATTATCACCGGATGAGGCACTTCTATCTGGAAATCAATTCATCCATCGAAGTGTGCAAGTGAAAGAACCAACCCGCGCAAGACACATGCTCAGAAAACCCACTAAATGTTCAGGCGTTGGACAGAATGCATTTGAAACTTCCACTTGACTTTCGAGTAAAGGAAATTATTTTACATCCAAACTCTACTCGTCCGTATCGCATTACATGCAAACTAAACGTCTTAATGCGTGCATAATTAATGCTTATATTCACAGATTTTTTTACTCCTTTATTATTTCGATTCCGTTTAAGCGTAATACAATCTTCAAACGTAATGAAACTGTTAAAATATTGGTTTAGGATTAAGTTTGGTTAAGAACTAACTAGATTAAAGTAGATATCTAAGTTAAAATGATTTCAGACTAAAAAATAAATTTGTATAGCTTGTAATGTCTTTTGTTGCATTCATTTAATTGTACTTGTGAATCGATCACGCTTCTATTCTGTACCTATAGATTTTTCTATAAGAACATTGATCCCGTCTATTAAAGCATATAATGACTGTGGGTCGTTGAGCTCATTATTATTCTCCAACAGACCCTAAGCTATGGTTTGAAGTACGATCAGTTTCTCTTTCTAAACGGTACCTGACTTGTCTTGATTTGATCTAGAGAATGTCTGTTTACGATATCACTATGGATAGTATTTATTTAAAAAACCAATATATATACCAGCAGAAATGATGTAACAAAGACAGTTGACATTAAAATGTACCCATTTTATATTTTTTTAGTCAATCCAAATTTTATTTTGTTTTATTTGAACCTAAAACCTATTTCTATATGTAACCCTGTTTAACTTATGTTGATCGAGAATTGGATATACGGCCAATAGAAGTGAGGTGTGATATTTCATGATTTCCCTTATAGACGGCAAAGGCTTGAGGCACGTGTGCTCATCTCACTGACCGAGAGCAAGCGAAGAAACTAGTGCGCGACGTGCGCTGTTATTGCCATCCGCATTCCATCTCCACCTTTTTGCACACTAATTACATAAAAGCCATATTCAATCACCTGCACACAATGATATCGAAACTATGGAACAGACATTATCAACACTTACCGGATACGGCTTCGGTAGAGGTACGTGAACTGGCTTCGTGTCAGAAGCATAAGATTCATAATCATGAAATGCGTCTTTTTGTTTTGATTTTAAGTAATCTATTCTCCATTTTTCGATAAGTTTTTTATAATTGTTTTCATCGGGATATTCGTTCGCCGTAGTACCAAATGTAGGCAGAAACGACGGGCGTAGAGTGTCTCGAGTACGTAGTCCCAGGAGATCCTCTTCGGACTTGAATCTTGTACTAGTTGTCTCTTTATTCCAATCGTATGGTGGTCTTTGCGGCTTATAAGGTCGGTAATTATTGGAAAACGGGAACTCAATGTCGTGATCCACAGATTTTATGTCGAATTTTCCATATTTAGGAGATGTGGGTCTATGGGGTATGTGGACTATGTCGTTATTGTGATTTTCATCATCATATTGAGGTCTTTTATGATTTTTATCAAATGAATATTCAGTTGATTTAAATATATTGCCCCAATTGGAAGTAGACGTAGGCGTCGAAGTATATAAATTTTTGAACCTATTCAGATAATCTTCCGATGGTTTATTTTGTTCATGAGTGTTAGTTAAGTCGGATTCATCATCAAATTGTGTTTTCAAATTTGTTATTTTATTAAAATTAGAATAGGCCGTGTTAGGGAACTGGTAATCTAATATGCCTATATTGCTACTAGCCGGGATAACCTCATCTATATTACTGTTAGACTGTTTTTTTGGTTCTTCAAAATCATATTTGAAACTTGTGCTGCTGTGGTTAGTCGAATATTGATATCCTTTCATGGAATTTTTTGGAGACTTAAAATCATCAGTACTGCTAACAAATTTACTACTAGAAACAGCTACATCATTGTTTGTAACGGGTGAGATATCGTTGTTAGTAATTTTTAATGGTTTTAATTTAAACTTATCTCTGTATTCGACGTTTGTTACTGTTCCTTTATGTTTATTAGTTGGGTAATTAGGAATTCCATCTTCATTGGTATTTGGATACAACTTTGGTCCTTTCTTGCCGTCTTTTTCTTCGTTATCAAAACTGTTTTTAGTGGAAGATGACACCTTAAAAAATGTATCGCCATGATTGTTGTAACCATTTTCATATCTCGTGTCATAGCCAGTACTAGTGACTGTATTAACATTATTTATTGATTTTGTGTTCACGGGATAGTTACCTTCTAAATCGTCGGTATAAAACTGTTTATGTACATTTGTAAAGTCAACAACTCTTGGAAAATTCAACAGATTCGAAGTATTGGTGGTTGAGGTTTTTAAAAATGCTTCAACACCTGTGATTGGGTAGTTAGGTGCGTTTTTAACCACACTGTGGTGACTGCTAGGTTCAGTTGTAGCTGGCTTGCTATTGATAGAGTGATAACGCTTCTTAGATTTGTAGTATTTTTCATTACTTTTCTCGTTAGAAAAGGTTGTTGGCGGGTCGGTAGTAAACGCTTTTATACCTACGTCGCTATAAGCATCATATGGTTTAGCTTTGTTTTTCGTACTAATTTTTGCACCATAAATTGGCATTTTAGACTTTTCTAACTTTTGACCATTATTCGAATCTAGCCCATTATATTTATTTTCATCGGAATTTACATTCGTAAAACTAAACGTGTTAATCGTATTCGGTTCAAGATGGAACAGTCCTAATTGCTGTCCGGCACTAGCTGTATGAAACGATTGCCTATCTGGTAGATGAGATCCAAAACCACCACTAAAATCGGAAGCATCCATAGCTGTCGGAAATGCAGGCCCGTAAAGTCTGGTTGTAGACTCCTCCTTACCTCCATTACTACTGAGATACGTGGCGTAATCCGGGGAACTCGGGATGAAGCCGTCATAGGAGCCGACATCGTTGAAGCCAAAATTTGAATACGTTAACACATTGGGCTGCGGGAACGTTGGCTCCTCTTCCTCCGTTTTTATGCGTTTCCTCCTTACTTTTTTCCCATCAGTAGCGTGGAAAACAAGAAGCACCGACAGAACGATAATTTTGGCTTTGTTATTAAACATGATTTTGTATTTCACTTATAGTTTAAGAACCACTATTTACATAGTTGGGGAGCGTGAACATTGGTCTGTGTCCGAGAAGCGACTGTGGTCAGACCGCGGCGCCCGAGGGTGGCGGCTCTCCTACGATCCTACGAAAATGAAAGCGTTCACGCTTCGCAAACCCGACAATTTTCCAACGATCATTATCGGTACTCAGTAATAGCGAGTTCATTGTATCCTAATAATTCATGTCACAGTAATCAAATGCCTACTTTTTCTTCGTGTGTGCGCTGTTAGTTCCGTCATTAGCTCCTTACAATTTATGCATATTTCTCATTAATTGGCAAGTTCCTATTTTTGCATGTGATTTTTTATGCAATTGTGATTTATTAGGTTTAATTAAAATAGCAATAACTGTGTTCCCCCAACAAATATTTCGTGACGACAAAATGAAACACCAAATTGCTAAAACATTTTTATTGGTCTATGCAAATTATCTTTGATACAATTTCATGGTCAACTTTATTATGAAGAATAATAAGTCACTTAAAGCTAGTTTTTTTGTTACATAATATCCAACTTAAATGGCCACGACACCGACAGCTTCGCAAGCTAATTGTATTTTGTACTAAATATCTAAAATACAATACAATACGACGTAAACTAAAAAAATTGGAAAACAGACAAAGAAATATTATTCAGTGAAAGAACAACAAGTGGAATGATTTGACAATTGAAATTATATATTTTCCTGAGAATCATCATCCTACATATTATTATATCGTAGGTATACATAGTTTTAAACCCTAATACATATCTAATTGTTTTAAATTCATCAACAATATTAAAGAAAAGAAACAAAATGCTATGTAGAAATTATCACCTATCTAACTAATTTTTAAATGTAAAATTGATGTTATCTAATCTATGGGGATTTATTGTAAACGAATCACAGACTAGACATAGAAAAGGGTATTTATTGAAATATAACTCTACATTTAAAATTTCCATTCGTTTTATAGCCACGTTTCGAATTTTACACCATCACAAAGGGGTTTAATTTAACATTAAACATATTATATACTAGAGATTCTATTGAATAATGTTTTAAAAAGGTACTCATGGGAAAACATTTCGAAACCAACCTCAGAAAATACACCGGCAATATTTGCCTTTGGATTTCAAATATAACACGATCGTAATATTGAATACGTCATAAACATGAAACGCCACAGAAGGAACGTCTAGCTACATGTTACAATCAAAGTGAAATTTATAAATTTAATTTATCAGCTGTCGATTGTAAAATAGAAACTACTCAACGGTCAGTCACAAGACCGTCGTGAGCCCAAGTCGCGAGAGCTGGGCACTAGATAATAGTTCAATAAATCCTAACACTTACAAGAGAGATAAGACGATAGGTTCTCTATAGGTCTCAAAACAGGTATAGGTATATATAAAAATATTTTTCTATCACTTACATGAACACGTCGATCCACGCCGCCTCCTGCTGGCCATGCTATTTTTGGTAATCGGGAGAATAAGAGCATATCGCGCTAATATTGTAAATATTATATATTGCCTGAACATTTATGTATTAAAATCTAACATTCATAAGACTTCTACACTCTTTATAAAATATAAGCGTGCAGGGGGCTGCACGCGTTATAATTTTCAACATGGGGCTATTCACTATAATAATAATTATTAAACGTCTATAATATCATCTATATAATTATATCCATCAACTCCTATGCATAGTAAATCTACGACGTTAATACATGAAGTAACAAGAATAGTGGATGCTACGGCCGGACGTCAGGCGCTAATATTATGAAACATTCGTTTGAATGATAGCCGAGTTAGGACTACGACCTGATGTTTATTTCTGTTATATGAAAACAATGAGACTTAAATCCATCGTTATTAAAAGACATATTTTGAGCAAAACAGAAAGAAAATGATAACAGTAATAGATTTAATATCGAGTTCATATTTTGACAGAACGATCTGTCAAATAAAAAAATTTCAACCTCTATCACTTTTTGGGAAGTACGATTTCCGCCAACATTCAAAGAATGGTTTCATAACAGACAGCCCGAAGCCGGCCGGTTCTAAGTGCATACAAATGAACACTACATAGAAACACCGAATAGACGTTAAAAGTTTAAAAAATAGTTCTCTTGTTGAAGTCGACATTTACCCTTAACATTACAGCTCACGCAGTCGATTCCTCAGTCAGTGATCACATGAATCAGTAACTAATCACAAACAAAAAATGTTATACGGTAACAAAAATCTTTTTCATATCATTTCGCTGATTATTTTGGTATCTACAGACTAAACGAAATTTTTTAAAATATCAAACGAAAGTGCTTACTTACCTAAAATAACAATAGCTACACTATTATACATTAGTTATAACATAAAGTTACTATTTTGTGACACTTTTAGTGACTAAGTTTCGATGATAAATTAAACAATAAGCTGGCAATTCCACACTTAAATTGATAATACGAAATAAACCAAAATAACCAATTATAGCACAGAATTTTCCAAAATGTGATGGTAACATTCCATCATATTTTTGTTAATGAAATGTGAAAGATGAAGATTGTCCAAACGGATTTTTTTTTTGGTTTAATGCAAAATAATTTTACAGCGCCACCTAGTTTACAATAACGAAGTTGCATGTTTACAAAGATAGATGGCGCTTTGCTTTATTTCCCATGGGCAAACAACAACTTGTAAGGATGTGAATTTTCCATCAATAATTATGTTGAAATTTTCTTAAAACCATTTGCAACTACTCGGAAGGACACTACCAGTGACATAACTTGCTTAAGAAAACTGCTCAAGGGATTAGCTTGGCAACCGAGTAGGAATACATTTTAAATGAGATTTGCACTTGGCCGTACATAAAAGAAAATTCTAACGACAAACACAATTAAGAAGATCGGTTACTAGAAAGACTTCCAATCGCGCCTCCCAGCGGGCTGCTTGCGGCGGTCAGTGCGCGGGCGGCGCGGGCGCGGCGGGCGCGGGGGCGGCGGCGGGCGCGGCGCGGCGCAGGCGCGCGCGCACGGCGCTGAGCGCGGGGTGCGCGGCGGGGTCGCCGCCGCCCGCGCCCGCCTCCGCCTGCTCCAGCCGCCGCGCGCGCTCCGCTATGGCGCGCTCCAGCTCTGCAAGTTGTACCATTGCGCTTATACAATACCCCCGGGCACCGTATAGCACTGCCCGCTCAGCCCCAGCTGAACACCCTAGCCGCTGACTGCCACCCTACCACTGCAATGCCCGGCCCGCAACCCAGTACTTAACCCCTTGAGGACTTCTAAGTCCAGCAGCGAATTGAATCATCATGATTATGAATTTATGTATTTTTAAATCCACATCTGTAGGTATATCTAATCCACCGTAGAAGTGATAATTTCAACGTAGTTAAAGTTTAAATCCAAATACATAGAAAGCATTAAGTTTCTAAATTCTTGGATCTGAGTTCAGAACGACAACATTGAGACAACGTTTCACCACATTACCTTTTATATCTCGGAAAGCATTACTTAGTACATTGGAAAAAAATCCATGCAACATTCATCTTCAGGATGAATAAAATGACGAACGAATATAACGAGCAACACTTTGTAAGATAATATGTATAGCATCTGGATACGCAATTAAGTTAATGTTGAAATGTTAACTTGATTTAAATATCTTACACCACCTTATTCATTTTCACACACCAAATTTATATTAGTTATTAATTACAATTGCAACAGACTGGCATAAAAAACCAATTAAATATTTGCGTTTAGTCAACTACTTACACGTGAGTTTTACAAGAATGAGGAAAACGATTCTTTTTAAATAATTAAATATCAATTAACAAAATATCACACAGGTCAGTTTATTTAAGCGACAATTAAACATAAATACCAGCATATTGGCCACTTTGTTTGCAACCATTGTCCGCGTCCCACGTTAGAAGTACTATAGAGTTAAAATGTCATTATCAGTCACAACAAGAGATAAATATCAATTAAGAGATTAATATCAATTGCTTATAAATATATCAGTGTTTGCTTTTAGTAAACACGATAACTCATCATACCAAAGTAATATAATCTCCAACTGCAATGATATTATAACAATTTTATAGTTCACTTGGTTCATTTAAACCAACAAAAATATATGTTTAATTTAAATTGATCAGCCGGTTCTAGGCAAAATATATATTGTTACATATAAGATAAACATCACGTGTGTTAGCAGAAGAAGAACGACTTAGTGGAAAACGATTAAATTAAGTACCATACTTGGTGTTCAAAATTATTGCATACATAAATACTTCTATCGTTTTGATATTATTTACGCCTGTTGCTTTACGATACTGTAATTACGAATAAATTAAATACCATGAAAAAAAAATTAAACCGGCAGGTTAAAGAAAAATTTTAGCCCTATCATTGTTCACTCAAACGAAACCGACAGCAATAAATGTAGCTTAAGTTGATATAGTTTTGAATAAACGAACATCGCAATAATCGCTATAAAATTACCGTAAGTTAGTATCAGACAGACGAGAAACCAGTATCAGTTTCACTTTCACAGAACCTCAGATAATGACGTTTAAGGCTAAGCACTTATTAGAACGAAGGAGAGATTTACGGATAGCCGGAACAGTATTAAGAAGCTATAGATATACATTACGTAAATTTTAATTAAAACCGTCTATGTCTTAACCGGTAAAATATTAAAGCTTTTCACGTCTTATACCGGCAAAATATTAAAGCCATTCCGTCTTATACCGGTAAAATATTAGAGCTGGCCACGTCATAAAGAAATTAAGTAATGTTAATAACAAAAACATTGTAAGTAAGCTAAATACAGCAACATCGTTACAAAACCAATCTATTTTAAAACTCAATTTTTTTTTTCACAAGTTTTGAATTCTCATGATTCGAATTTAATTATGTTAAAATTGCTTTTAGCTTGAACAAAGATAGAAAAACTATGATGAGGATAATGAACGTACCTATCAGACATCTAAATAATTACATATATAATGGACACTAATTGAGAAATGAATTAGGTCAGTAAGTAGTGTAAGTATCTATGTCAAACAAATTAAACCTTTGATACTTGCTACCGAAATAATATATCATAAGAAATTTTCTATCGGAGCAGAATGTTGTGGCAATAAGATCACGATGAATTTGCAGCACAGATATTTTGCGGAATTGACTTGCTAAATATTTTGGCGATAAAATTGTGAGATTGCAGCGAGGAAATTTCTAGAAATCACATGCTCGATGCTTTAGCAATAAAATTGCGACGGTTTTAGACAATTGTATAAAAACTACTGGCTAAATTTTTTGGCAACAAAATGACGAATCTTCAGCGAAGAATTTTATGAAAATTACCTGCTAAGAGGAATGTGTACAAAAAGATGTAAATCAATTAAAGTCGAGGTGAACGCCCCGTGTACGTGTGCAGGTGCAACTAAACCGGATAAAGCTCCCGTCCAAATATGCGAGGAAAAAACCAAAATTCTCAAACTCCGCGATCGAATATCTCTGAGTCAAACATTTAATAAGACATTCAACAAACATTTTACAACCTCAGTTAATTGTTAGTTAACAATTTGTAAATGTAAATAAAATAAAAGAATAGAGAAGAAATAAGAAGTTGGATTCTTCTTATTGCTTCTCGTATGTAAGAAAAGCACATTTAAGCAAATACATATGTAGGAGGTACTCCTTACAATTAGTTTGTGTGTTTTAATTTTGTAGCATTTTTTAACGCTTTAAATATTCATAAACGCTTAATAGTAACTGATAACATTGTAGAATTATATTCCGATAGGATCCATTTTAAATTACACGAATGTTTCAACAAAAACATACTATTAATAAATATATGATATGATTTGTATGGTGCCTATTCCGGATTTACTTCAATGCAATATTTGTTCTGCAGTACACTCAATGAGCGATATGAACAATTATGAGAATGAAAATGCAATGTCATAAGTTTAACGACCTTGTGATTCCACCTAATATCGTTGCGAAATACTTGAATATGTATTTAAGATGACTCAATAACCTTTTCAAACATTTCATCCTTCGCAATACAAAGACTGTTTTTTAGCACTAACAAGGACAACTTATAAAAATGAAACCAAAAACATGTCGATAACATAGCCCAAAATAATTTTTTGTCAATTAAAACGCTTATCTTTAAATATCTTTTATCAAGCTGTGCACACATATGAATATAAAACTCAAGGTGACATAAAACGTCAAACGAAACGTAATATTCGCTCAAGGTCACGGTGAGAAAGATTCTCGCCGTCCTTGCGACTGTATTAGCAGTTCTTGTCCTTCGAGCAAGGTTGTACGACGGAACAACGTTTAGAGCCTGCGCAGACCAGCCACACTCCTTGGTATACATCATTGCCCCTAAATGTAGACTGGTTACTAGTAATTGTACAACACATAAGTAACTGAATTACACGAACGGTGTAGGGCGTGATGGTACAAAAATAATAATAATAGCAAAAGACGTACACTAAAACTACTGCGCACAGTGTCGTAATAAACTGCGAATGTAGGCAGATAAGACTATATTGTCTTTGGAAACGTTATCTCTTTCCATTAACGAAGTATGTATATTATCGAACGTAGTCTTCGAAAATCCGTACGTATCAATTTCATGGTAAATTTCATTTGACTTTTTTCCGCTGCAGACAAAATTCGTTCGTATGCACAGGTCTTTAGACATAATTAAATTGATACCTTATTATTAAACGTCAATTAGGAATAAAATATTCTTTCTTATCCATTGTCTTACTTCTTCTACG
>DWEE01000666.1:0-15978 GCA_018245755.1 Parelbella macleannani | reverse complement strand
ATGTGTAAATATCCCAGTTCATCCGAGGATTGACAGTTCTAAAAATGTTTTTACATGTTTTGTGTTTTTTAAAAAAAAGTTCATTCGGTGTGTCGATGTAAACAGCACCAGAGAGATGACGCCGCAACGCGTCTTAATGAACTTGTAATAAAATTATTGGCCACACACAGGGCAGTTGAGGCAACGCCCTAGCTACGAGTTAACCTGCGTAGGGATTCACATAAATTACATATACCGATATCGATGTGTTCATGTCTTTTTTCATGTATTTTTTATTTCGAAAAATATCGATGTCGCTAAAGGAGTGTACATGACGTTTATATATTTATATTATATGTTGTTATAAAGACTACATCAGACTTACCAACCTCTTTAAAACTAAAAATCCTTTACAACCTACATTCTGATATTTTTAATATAAGTGTTTTATTCGGTTTTGTTCTTTGAGCACGTATGTTTTTATATATTAATATACTGAAAAACTAAAGAACAAGTTGTAAAATAATAATACCGAACATCTCCTGGGACATTACTTACAAGAATTTTGAGAACCAGTACGTCACTATACTATATTGATAAAATATTGCTTTTAAATACAGCATTTTTAACAATGACAATATGAATAACAGAGTATTACTTAAGGCGACTACATAAAACTTATTAAAATACAAAACGCATAGCAATAGCCGCTCGAAACTTATAAACCTGTCGCATAACTACAACCCATTAAAGCAATCCAATCCCGTTAACATAGAACGAGAAAAACGACGGCCGCCATTACTCGGTTTATATCGACATCGATAAAACGGGGCGAACACCAGAGCGAACGGTATCTAGAGAGGCGAGCTACAATAAAATGTACCGAGCTAGCTACAAGCCTGAGCAGTTACTCCAAACACCCTACTCACCCTGCTCCCTCGCCCTTTTCGACATATGCGCAGTCCACGCACACATGCCAGCGTACGTCGCTACGCTCGTATCCAACACACATGGACGCGTTGGCAATAGACGTATGCATCTGTCAATCCGTCGAAACATGCACGCTAATAACATCCGTCGTAGCCAATTTGATTACTAATTGATCGGCAGAGCGGTGATGGCCGTAACAGGAGATTTATTTTGTAAATAAAAAAAAGCTGTTGAAATCACCGGTTCAATCGACGCGAACCATTTACGGCGCCTAACTAAATTGGTGTGGGTGATCTAATTGGTAAAAAAAATTCGACGACTCCTAGTATGCGTACAATTGTGCAATTGCATATTAAGATCATAATGTTGGTGAAAGTAAACAAAATGGAACGGTTCGGGGTCAAGTAAAAAAACCAGAACTAAAAATGTTACGTCCATAACAATGTCCTTAAATTGATTATAATCGATAATTATCGATGATATTTTAACACCATCAACCTTTCAACTGGACACGAGTGTCCTATCAGAATGAAAAGGGGTAAAGCCATAGTTTGCCAGTCCACCCAATTGTCGATTAGCGGGAATGTACAGTAACTACTGGTAATTTACATCAACAATTGTGGATATGTCTTTACTTTCATTTCATTTGAATAGTAAATAATCGTCATGGTTTTTTTTTTAGAATTTAGTGGATTAATACCTTAAAACTTTTTTAAATGTATGCCAACATGTAACAAAACCTGTAATCATATCATTATAAAGACAAAAATGTCATCACCCCAGGCCGCTAACAGGATAAAAAGCGGTGCCAAGGAAGACCAAGACCTTGTCTAAATACTTCACATTTTGACACACGAGTCAAGCCTCTGAAATCGGTAATATGAAGACACTAATGAATGAAGAAAAGGCGCGATAAGTCTAAAAATAGCAGTTAGAAAAACCTCGTAGAATTCGTAATTGTACAATCCCTTAAATAAAATGAATGTAGAGACATAATAATTCGTATTATAATCTGATGTCGGCGTGGGTCGCGTCGTCTCGCTTCCACCCTCGTACTGTGACACCCTCCGCGCCAGACACCACACATCGATGTACGAAACCATTCGGTCATTCTGAATTATACCAAATGTCTCCTCATAATATCACATATTAAAAATCTGGCCACCATCAATCCTACAATATATTAAATTGTATTAATAAGTATAAGTCATGAAATTCTACACAATAAACAACGTTGACAATTTGCTTATTAAGTTAAAAAACGAATGGAATCTACACGCAAATAGTTTCAAAATGGAGGTACAACAAAACTTTTAATTTTTCTTAACCCCATTAACGGTATAAGTTTGTTTACTACGAAGAAATATATTGAAATATTTCGTTACGCCTTATCCATATCGCGCTAACTTTCATACATTCAATGTATCCGTTCTGAAAGTGGTCATCTCAAGGAGATTACAATAACAGAAGATGTGAACACCCTCGAATATCACTTTGTATTAAGAATTCATGTTCTGTCAAGGTTATATCGAAAATTGCAATGTATGGTATAATGGTTTATTTTTTACGCACTGTGCAATGCACCTACAAGGTAATTTCTCTTTTGTATAAAGTCTATGTGGCTTTGGGGAAAGCTTGATCTTAAGCAACACTTTTTTTTGTTTACCACTATTTAAAATTTTACATTTTAAGAATCTCTTGTTCTTGAATTGAGTGTGGAAATAGCGAAATGCAAAAGATTTTATATGTATGCAGTACAAGAAACAAGCATACATATGTAATGTACGTGTTGTTTTTTACAACAAGACTAC
Organism: Parelbella macleannani; assembly: GCA_018245755.1. Lineage (NCBI taxonomy): Eukaryota > Metazoa > Arthropoda > Insecta > Lepidoptera > Hesperiidae > Parelbella > Parelbella macleannani. Next base: position 13,258 of record DWEE01000666.1, on the reverse strand, counting down.
AATATTACTGTTGTTCATATTTTACGACCGCGTGAGTACGATCCGTGTATATTGTGTACAACTGGACGCAATCTTGCATTCGTTTTTAAATTTTTACATGCAGTTTATTTTTTCTGTCTATATAACTAACATTGTTATTGAGCGTATTTGGATGTAATGAAGAATTATTCAATCAGTTAAAATGTCTTAAAGGTCTATTTATTAAATAGATCTTTAAGTCATAAATTATGATAAACATATTCTTCATACACTTTATGAATTCAAAAAAGCATATCTGTATTGTAGAGTATACCTTTCTATTTAACTTATTTTACTTTCAATGTAGACGATATAAATAATCACACTGTCAAAGACGTAATTACAAACAAATACGGTAGAAAAAAACAACCTCAAAATGTCATTCATAGCTATTCGTAAGCTAATTAAATATCTCACAAGAGCATTTTTATTTCAACTCAAACACAACGATCCCGAGGAATCTTCACCCTCGTCCTTTCATCATGGAGCCGACCAACGTTTTAAGTTTGACAAACCGAAGATGAAAGAAGTTCAAGTGTTCTTATAGGCCACGGCCTTGGGGTGAGATGGGAAGGGAAAAGGGAAATCCTCGCGGTATGCTGTCCCGGAAAAATATCCCGAAAGCGAGTGGGCGGGCGGCGCGGCTGGTTAATAATCAAAACGCCTCTAATATTGCGACGGCCTGCTCTTAGTTATCATTATAATTCACGACGCGATACCTCCGAAACCACCCCCGCAAGTGTATAACGATGACGAGCAAAATAATCTTCATTATTACATTTTTATTAACTTCAGCTATGTGTCACAACTGTGCGCAGTGTATGGCAATAGGCTCGCCATCTATTCAGTCGTGGGACGTAAACGTAACTAGTGAAACGTGGGACTGTAATAAAGTCCTCTGCCTACTTCTACCGGGAAATACTTGCGCGATTTTAGGTACTGTAATGTTACATGCCTTGAATGTCAAAGATTATTTCAGCTGTAATATTTTTAAACAGCATGTCAAACTTAATATTTACATTGTAAACTATATTTGAGGCGAACATTTCGCCGCAATGGAACTTTAGCATCATATGTGATCAAATGTATGTAACATACGCATGCACACACTTTATACATAAAGAAATTTAACTCTAAATTTTCAGTTACTTTCAGCTACAAATACGTTCGACTCACTCTGTTAAATTTGATAAACTTCATATAAAACGAGATAAAATACATAATATACTGTAATTTATTATTTGTAAAAAAATCTGGTTAATTTTGAATAGGGATATTTGTCAGTTACATTAATCTTGATTACTTTTTCAAATTTGTTTCGAAGTAGAATGAACCCGCAATTAACTAATGAATTAAAATACGCGCTATAAGCCTTCAATGTTATTTGTGCTACAATTCATTGTGACAGATCACACAACTCAACTATCACATCAATTACCAGTAACTAATATATCTACGCGAAGTTATAGAGAGCTCTTATTTCAGTAATAATTTAGCTCGCTTCTAGGGAGGTAGCGAGATTCTCGGAAGAGCTTCCTTGGCAACGTTCGCTTCAGAAGACACCTACAACATCGATATGTACGTACGTATTATAAATTCTACGAGTACCTTACAGATGTAACTAGGACTTTAAGGCAAAAATTCTTTTTAAAAATATATATTTAGTTAAATAATTTGTCCAATAATAATTATCCAATTTGTCGATATTTGATGTCATTGTTGTGACGACCGTTTTTACGTTTAATTAAATATTAATTTGATATCAGTATGTTAACAGTAATTAATTAATTATAAGTAATAATAATTAATAATGTTTAGTGACAATATTCTTTATAATGCCGTTATTCACAAGTTTTAATAATTACTTGTAATAAATACATTTTTTTGTAATACAAAGCTGTTCAATAATGTTTATTACAAGTAAATATGTACAAGTTCATTCATTTTAATTTGTGTCACGAGCTAAAGGGTTAATCGAACAGTTAGTGAGCGAGTGTCGTCAATAAATCAGTAGAGCGTACACACGGGCGGTCCTAATAAAGGCAGCGCCGGTCTATAGGTAGCCGCTTTGTCTAAAACGCCTCATCGGTCCAAACTTTCCTTTCCGCAGTGAAACTTAGATCAAGCTGCGAATCTTGGCGCGTTCAGAGAGCTGCGCGTAGTGTGTCTACCGAGCATTTTGGTGTGACAATTGTTTTGTTGCCTACAATTAAGTTTATCAGTAAAACTCCAAATAAGCATATACCTAATAAGGAATATGTTGGTTAAATCCAATGACAGATACATGTATGAAGTACTTACAAAATTTTATAGTATACTTGAGGACATTTGCGTGTGGTTCTTATAAAATAAAAAGTTGAGGTTGAAAAAATTAAAAACTATTGGTAAATATAAAATAAGTTGCCCGAATTTGCGCTATACTAATTTAAGTAAAGTAAAACGAAGGTACTTTCTTTTGTTGCTCAACATAAAAATATCCGCCCACGCGAATGTTCAAGAAAAACTCCACCTACCCACCTTAAAGCCTAAATTCTCGGAATTATTTCGCGCTCATAAACAATGCATGCTAACAAAACAAGGAGGCGTCTTAATTAAAGTTGCTCTATATACTTACGTACTCAATCTCACTTGTGGAAGTTAAGGAAAGGTTAAAGGGGGAGGCAGCCGCCCCCGCCACCCCCACATTCCCGAATGTTCCCAAAGTATCGCTTAATGCAAGTTTATTATCTCTCATCGCTGAGCATTAATTAATTCTTTTTCTCCGTAATATCTTCGGCTGTTTTTCTCCTAACAGATTTCTGTTCGTTTTTGTGAAGGTCAGTCAGTTTTTATTCATCTGTGAGTTGGTTTTAAATAATTTTAGACAAGTTTAAAACTATAGATTTTAAATCAACACCATTGCTGTATTTAGATCATGATGCTGTTAAATATTACTTACGAAACATCACGATTAGGTAAGCTTTCTATAATCTATTCAGAGTCTAGTTAGACTACTTGCAATTTAAATGAGTAGCGGTGAGTGACAAGTTATCATGGGTCAGTTAGGCCCATTTGTTATTACTAGATAATAGAAGAACCTTAAAGGATACCTCAAGGATGAGGATACCTATGCGTATATCGGGGCTTGTCACTAGCATGGTGTTCTAAAACCCCCTTATCATCATGACTCCCTTATACATTTCATTATAAACACAGATCTCTCAGAATCGAAAGAGTAAAGACTGTAGTCTACTGTGCTAAGTAGAGTAGTGGTAATTGATAAAGGGAAGGGTTAAGAGATTAATTAATTTGTACAATGTTGATTGAAGTTGCATTATGGAACTCTGATCAATATTAATAATAAGAGGCTGTAATAAATAAGCTATCTAAAGGTAAACATAACATCATGCCTGTAATCTCCGAAGGGGTAGATAGAGGAGTACACGCCCACGTTGCATCAGTTACGTTTACGTCCCATGGACCAGATGGTGAGCCAATTGCCATACATTAATTAATTAATTGCCAATAATAAGGGATCTATCGACGATAACCCTCCGCCACTGAACCCTTAATTGCTCTGAACTGGCCACGTTAACGTTAATGAAATTCATGCGTTATTTTGTTTGCCACTGACGTGCGGTTTGAATATTAAATGTTATTGCGCCAAATGAATAAAAGCTCTCATCTCAAAATAAATTCCAAAAAACGATGGATCATTTTTCAAATTGAACATATTCTACATATACAATTGCGCGATTTTATAGTTAGTTATAGATCTTTATTTATTTATTATAGATCTTTAAATAATTACACTAACGACACATACATATTTTATTAAAACCGTATTAAAGGGTTATTGTATTATAAAAGACTCGTGAACCCTAAATACTGGTATATAACAAATTACAAGCTAAAGAACTTGCCAATAACTTTGTAGCGTTAATATACGACAAGGTAACACTGAGTGTACTATTAGGTATATAACAAACAAATCGTATTATTATGCTATCTTTATCAATACAAGGCTCCAGACCCCAACAGAGGCCTCCGCTAAGTTCAACCTTTGTCCAGAAATGATCGTAACTAGGTCACAGCCGACATTTTTTAATTAACATATTCATAATTAATCTGTACAATAATAGGTACGTAGTACTAATAGATCGAATGGTTACGCTACTCAAACACCTGGCGATGCCCGCAAAGATCAGTCAAACACGAAACAAATAATCAAATTAATAGAAAGGCGGGCGATATCAACATTATTAATTCAAAACTCGCGCACCCGCCACCCCCCGCCCAGCCCGCTCACCCCTACCGACGCAATCTTCTTTCAAGGAGGACAGACTGAAAAGAAAGGTTACCGTCTTGTAAGCGTGTTGACCAGAAAATTCTAATAATATTCCACATTGTTTTTTTCACTTTGGTAAGTAAAAATGTTTTCGGCGTGGGTCTTATATTACGATTTTATTGAAACGTACATTGGAACTGATACAGCGAATTTTAAATGAAGTTTTGTATTCTTGAGAACACTGGAATATTCATCAGAGGAATACCAACCGAAAATATTGTTTCAGTAATATAGCAGTTCGTTCAGCCTAAGATCCATCCTGAAAGGTATCTTAGGCAGATGATCCTAACACACATAATTGTAACGTTACGATCGACCAAATTTAAACCTCAAAGGTAACAACATATTTGACCTTTGCTGTCGTTTCACCTCAATATGAAGTTGATGCTGATATCCTCAATTACAAGAGCCGCTGTAATCAGGCGAGTTATTAGAGATTATTATTGGATTAATAAGAATACTATCATTACTACATATATCGTCATGCGGGGTTTCTGAAGGGATAGGTAGGGAGCACCAAATGCCAAATATCTGTACACACCTGAAGTGCTTCTTCTACATTCATCATTCTATCATCACCAGAAAGAACAAAATAACAATACTCTCAAACATTACCTGTCTCTCATGTAAATTCATTCCACTGACCATGTTAATACAGCGAAAACTCATAAATAATTACGCAGTACGTAATGCGCCGGCAGAATCATATTGTGCTATTAATTACGGTTAAAGCGGGCTTCTGATACAACGATTGTATTGAAACGTTAAGTCACTCGTGACGTCACAGTGGAAAGTTTTATTTACCGAACATCACAGCTATTATGAAAAGGTTCTCCGATACTGCTATGTGCGGAGGCACATTGAGTGGGCAGACGCAGTAATTATATTTGGGCGAAGAAACTGAAAAAATAGGTCGTAAGATAAGGCGTAAAAAAATATTGACCTATAAACAGACATTAGTTCTTAAACCATACAATGCAATAAAATTGAAAATCCTACACGAAATCGACCATTACAACTTTTTTCTCAGCATGCTGAGTTTTAGAATTGTTTTATTTTATTAAACACTCTTAAAACATGATAAGAAATCACCAGCTTTTTTTATAAGTTTTTATTTAAATAATTTTCGTCATTAAAGTGTACACTTAACGCGCGCTGTCATTAAAAGAAATCGAATAAAACATCGAGACTATCAAACCGTGACAAAAGTTTCGCTCCGCTCTTGTTGCGTGTTCGACGCAATCCATTCCACCAGCACCAACAGTCGCTTCTATTCTCCGAAAACACCATTTGTTCTTTCCACCGTGTCATAAGGTAGCACTTCGGGTGGATGCTTATTTTCAGTCGGCAAATGTTGCGATGCTATCTGTCATGACTGCAAACTTACTGGCCGTTCGCAAAAACCATTAACGCCCTTATTCCAATTACGTAAGGTGTATTTTGTGATGTATGTCTCAGTGTAGAGCGGTCGGTGTAACGTGGTGTCTAACGTCGGGGACTGCCGCCCACTCCCCCGCCCAAACTCTACATGTTATTTACGTGTGAACACAACACCACCGAGGGTTCAATTTATCTGACCTACTGGGCCTCTAACTAATATGACCCCCTGAAATTACGTGTACCTCTTCCAGCTTGGGAATATTTTTCAATTGTTATACCCACATATACATATACAAACAAAAATGTACGATTACTTTCATGTAAAAATTACCATTTAAAAATATTTTATAATTAATTTTATTTATGCTACATACGTTGTAATATAAATTAGATTAATTAAAAAATATTTTTGTAATTTACAAAGGACATTAATGAGGGAGATATTTGTCTATAAACAAATAGCATCAATTTGTTTTAAAATTGAACTTGAACTTCATTTATTGATTATTTTGTTACCTATGTAATAACAGCAATCACACCTACTTTTAAATTGATTCCAATGAACTAAGTTAAATGACTTGAGTTACTTAATATATTAAGCAAAATAGAAATATATATTTTATAGTCATGCCTAAACTACGAATCGTGAGCTAAAGTTATCAAACGCTTAATTATTCAACTTGACTTCTCGACAAATTATGCAAATCCATTCAATTACCATAGTATACAAATGATAAGATAAGTATGAAATCGAATCCTACTTGTCTTTTAAGCGATATTATAATTTATAGTATGGAAAGCAGTTGCGCAGGCGCACCGAAATTATATTCTTTCATTGATCCACCAAGCTTGGACAAACTTTTCTCTAAGAGATAAAAATTAAATTCCCTTGATATTCCTTTTTTATACATCGATGTTTGAAGAACTTAGGAATTAAATGTATTTCAGTAACAATTGAAATTTTTTTTACCTGTTCAAATTTCAGCAATATAGATTTTTGTAACATAAGCCAATAAGTTCTATAAGAAAGTAAGTCTTGAATATAGAACAAAAATTAAGAGTAGGTAATAATAAAAGATAATACAGTAATCAGTGAAGTTAAAAAAAATAAACAACACCTCCATGGCAACGTGAGCGGCGCGGGCGTAGTGGCGGACAGCTTGCCGATTAAAGTTGACTAGTCCCAAACTGTATGATAAACTGAAAATATTCCATAACAGCAGAAGCGTCATTACAATGCCTTAGCAGAATATTTTTCTTGGGAAGAAAGCCGATATTCCCCCAAGAGTTACGACATTTCAATTTGCCAAGGCGGGCGGAAAATGGAATTACGATTGAAGCGAGAATACCCGAATGTTGCCGAAAGCGTACTGCTTTACACCGAGTACTGCCGACTATTGCCGAAGTTAGACGAGCGCACAACGCGCCCGCCGCACCAAACCCGTGTATTGATTAGATGCGGAACGCCCGATGCCATATAAATTAGGCCGCACAGAAAAACAGATTTAAGGAAACAAGAAATGCAATTGAATGTTGTTATTATTTACTAATAAAAAACCTATTATCCTAGCTACAGTTGCATTTGTCCTAATCATGACCTACGCTACGTTCTATTACAATAAAACCTACTCGTAGTTGTCAATGTAAAACCTACGTAAAGTTGACGTCAGTCTACAACTACGTTCGGTAGAAATTAAATTTTCTCATAATAAAATTACAAAACAATTAAAATGCTGATTCGTGTATTGATAAAATTTTATATATACGTATGACAATTTCATAAACAATAAAAGCAATTTTAAAGCACCAGATACATCCTGTCGTATCTCGTGAAATAATTAATATAAAAGCCTATTGGAAGTAAGCTGACATCGGCATTCAACGGTAGAATAATGTAGACGAATAAATATACATTACATTATTAACGAATGTTGGCCTCGTTTCTCGCTCTCTTTGTTCGTTTCACAATTTTCCCGGTGGATTAATTGAAAATAACTTTTCTCTTGCGGGGTTTCAAGGTTCAAAATAATTCGTTAGGAAGAACGTTTCGTTCCCGTTCATCGAATTGACGAAACAATCTAATTGTGAACTTTATTGATGGCTGTGTGGGTTGATATTTGCGTGTCACTTCAGCAAAGGCACGTTTCATGATTTGTGAGTTTATAGCAACGGTGAAGTGTCGGTGGTTAATGGTGGCAGCGCGTGGCTCTCGCCGGCGACATATTGAAAAAGTTTGGCGCGAAAAGCGCGGTAAGACATGAAAATATAAAAGGCGACTGATAAATAAACTTTCCTTGATAAGTGCTGATTTTTTAAAAATAGAACTGCATTTTTTATCAACGCTGCGGACATCTTGTGATTTGAGTACTGCGACAAAATAAGTATGATTTTTATTTAAGCATTTCCAGCCAGTTGATATATCTAGTTATATTCTTTCTGTCAACTTCGTCTCAGTTTCGCAGATGGATTATGCATAACTTTTCGTAATGCTAATATTAATAACGATGAAAATTACGTTTTTAATTAGAATAATTACTCCGTCAAGGTTTACTTGTAACCAACAGTAATTAAAAATAAAGACTATATTAAGTACATCTTAATAGTTTCATTTTATCAAAAGAAGATCATCATTATCGACCATTAGGATCATCATCATCATCGACCATTTTATCATTCCGTTATTAAATAGACACGAATTTCCTTTCAGAGTGAGAAGGTTTAAGACCATAGTCTGCCACGCTGGTCTAGCGCAAGTAGGCAGACTCACACGCTTTGGAGAACATTATGCAGAACTCTACAGTGTACAAGAATTTCCATACCATTTCCTTGCTATTAAAGGACAAACTCTGAATTTTCCATCCGAGTTATTCATCTGTACTGACACGTGGCGACAAGATATGCCACTCATGTGTATATTTAACCTTGAGGAGGTCATTGTTTAAAAAAATTGGATCAACCATTCCAACCTCATCGCTAGAGATATAGCATGCTTGGTGTATAATTAATTTACAAACATACAGACGTCGTGATCAGTTATGTTATTGTTCGATATCACATATGATCATGTGTGCGCTCACGACACAAGACGCCTTCCACTCTAACGCTGACGTACCTACACTTATACTGTACGTAAATGTAACTATACTCGAAGTAGTTCACCATTAAAGCTCACACCACCAGAGCATTACAATCTAAATGTTTGTTAAGTGGGATTTAACTGTGATTGATAATATTATATTATATTTATATTAGAGTATATAGCTAGTATTGTGGGACTGTGAGGATGTTGCTACGTTTGTACTATAGGTACTAATTTTTATTACGAAATTACTAAATAGAGTAATTATAAAAAAAAAACAGATTAAATATAATAAGTTATACTTTGACTGGACTGCTGGTCGAGTGATTAGTAAAGCTTAACCCCGAGTGGGAGGGTTGTGGGTTGGATTCCCACAAGGATCAACATTTGTGTAATGACACCCAATGTTTGTTCTCTGTGGTGAATATTATTTATCTATATAATTATGAATGTATTGAAAAAGTATAATATATACTTCGTCAGGTGTCTAGTTATATTACTGAATCTAGTTATCACCATAGTCGCAGAGTGTTGTTACTATTGATCTAATAATTAAATCTTAATATCTCTATTAATTTTTGATCAATTGTAATAATGTTTAATATTATATTACAATGATGATGCACAGCGAGAGACCGTTGGAAGGTTCGAGATGGGTAGAATGCCGAGAAATACATCTCCAAACATCTTTTCGGTAATTCACCTTAGCATCCCCCGTTCGGGAGATTTAGTTGGAAACCTGCCCTTCGCTCCCCTGGGTGACCCACGAAGGAAAACCCGTTGTTTCTGAAGCACTTCCGGCTTTGACTTTATCTTCCTTATCTGCGAATTCCGCGGCATAAGAATGTCGACCTTATATTGAGTGCCGTTGAACGTTTTTTGCTTAATTTAAATATTATCTTCTGTCGCCTTAAATTTGGTAATTTATTGACACCTTTCCAGGTACTTATACCGGGATCGTCCATAAGCATAGCATACCCTCGCTATGTAGAAGTTTGACTTATATACTTGTATACGAATTCCTGTACTATTTGTTATCGATCTTTATTCATAATTAATAATGTAACAGTACGAGTGTAATACACTCCTCTGCCTACCCTTTCGGGGATTAAAGGCGTGATGTTACGTGTTTCTTAATAATGTAACTAGTAGACTATTCAAATGTTATTTGCAAATAATTGATAATATTATGTACCGGGTTAAATCATTTATATTTTTTCATGATAACCTGACTAGTTTTAGGTCTATCAAAGGTCCAGCCACTGCACTCCCACTCATTGCAGCGATGATAGCCAATCGGTGGCAACTCATGAAGAAACGCTCCAGATAGATCTGAAACTAATGAGACTGTCGCGCAGAACATACGTAAAGTTTAATATCCGTACGTGAATTAAACACATGATTTTAAAAATTAGAATTCAAATTCTTATAAACCACTCTATTGAACGCCGTGTAGTTAAATATCGCTTTGTTACAATACAACGCTTTACGAGACTTGCATTAAGCCTAAACATCAAAGTGCAGTTTGATATAGGTACCTACCTATTTTTATAAAATTCTACACCATATGGGCAAAATTTATTGAAAAATATTATGGTCGTTGTTATAGTTTTCGTTCAGTCATTAGCAATAGCCAATATTTTAGTTCTCCGTTCCACAATCGCAAGCGCATGACATAATGAGCTCTTCTTGCGCAGGGGCAAAGGTTGGTCTTGCGTAATGTAGACCTGCATCACGGTTTAGAGTTGCTGCTGCTGCTACCCTGAATTTTACCTGATTGTTATCATTACTTTAATGATATGACCAATATTGTCTGGTCGCGGCTACATCCAGGACCTACCCAATGAACATTCGTTTTAGCCAGTCTGTAAACGCCAGTAAAACTAAGAGCAAGCGATAGCCGATAGTTGCTCCAGGGATAGAATGGTCTAAGGATCCTTTCAAATGATTGGCTCGAAGAGCAGAGCAAATTTTTATCGCATGTAAAATAGAACTTAAAGACATTTACATGACAATGATATTACATGACAATGATATAAAAATAAATCTTATGAAAATGTACAAACGTTATATTTTAAATGGTGTTAAAACTCTAAAATTCAGTTCTCGGTCGAGAATTCATGGTAGGGGTAGAACGACGAGTGATTGCGCAAGTAACACGTGAACGATTCTCGTAATAATTGCTAACTTTGGTTATATAAAACGCCAGAGTTGTACAACGGGGCGTTTTACAAAACGTGCACCCGAAAATGTTTGTGACCATATTTTTATATCAATTATATAAGTGCAGTATTAGGTTGTCTTGAAGTTGTTTAAAAACTTAATTTTGTACACATGCACACAGCTGCTCTTTTAGTTCTATAGATTTAAATCATTAATCATAGATATATTTTAATAGATCTGTCAATAAAGCACAATCTTTGTAAGATCCTCTGAAAATCATGACCTCATCATTTTTAAATATAAAATATTGTGGTATCATGATAAGAAAACCAAAAAATATTACTTACAGAAAGTGTGTTCAAACGCGTTAACGGGAAAGAGTATCTAGAGAACGGGTACTGATTACGCAGCTACACATTCCACATGGTATTATTCCGCGAAAAGCCTTGTGGATGTTGCCCGTTATAAAAATGTAGGATCCAGGGAAAAGATCATGCTTACCCGGTGTGGGGTAGGGTGAAGCCCCCTTCTGATTTATGGTAACATGTCGCGAGGCACAACCGCGCGCGTTCGGCAAAAAGCGACTTCGTCCTCGACAGATTTTTATTCTATATATTCTTTACAAAATAAAACTACTTAAATACCTAATCTTTTTTATATTATAGTTATTAAATTCCTAGATATTTCACGCATATCTTATCGAAAGTAGTTATTCGTAACGTTAGTTAATTAACTTTTAAGTAGATGGCGCTAGTCTATTCACCTCAAAAACGAAATTTCTTAAGATAAGCACAATCTTCATCTCTAATTAACATTTTCAAATTTATAAAAAAATTAATTTTACTGTGTTTTTATTACACTGCCATCTTAACTTTATTTTACTGTGTTTTTAGTATACCGCCATCTTAACTGTATTTTACTGTGTTTTAGTACACCGCCATCTATCGATATCAAAAATAACTAATATGTGCCACATATAGATTTCAAGAAGTTTATAACAAAATTTTTGTTAACACTTTGTTAATTGAAGTTTTCATTGTAAGATCAATCACTCAATGTATCCCTGACTTTTTGAATGTTTACTTAACGTAATTCATCACAATTCGTATATATTATAACATTTACGCCATCTGGCATCGAGTAGCCGTACTCATTTTATTTTATTTATCAAGTGTAACGATAACTTAATTACTGTAGATGGCGCTACTACACGAATGTCAACAGTATAGAAACATTTAGAAATAAGATCTTACAATTTTATTATAGGATATTTCCAACGCGGATTAGATAAAAGTGGATATATGTTTAGGCGTTCAGTATAAGATATATGTTTAAGTTAATCTTTCATCGGGTAAATGGTGTCATCTGGCGACATTCTAAAGCCCCAAATTACTTTGTATAATCTTTCGGAACTCTCAAAAAAATTACGAAGGATTATCTTTATTTTAGCCATCCACACAGTCAGACAGCCCACCTGTTGGTACGTGGTCGCCGTCACCTGTAAACATTTGCTACATCCGAGAAGTGGCCAATGCAAGTTCTCTTTACGCCTTACTTGAAGAGCCCCTTGTTAAAGTGTTCCGACAAAATCGCAGATGTATGCTCATTCCCCGTTTTAACCGTGCGCGGTTAAAACGAGCGTGCAACCCGAACTATGAAGGATTGAAATGAGTATAAATTATAAACAATACCTACAGTCCAATAACTTGTCACCGGTTGTTTATAAAACTTAGAGATAATTAACTTAGTTAATAATAAACAAAATAATTTATAAATACTTCGTATAAACCTTGGAATATGGGCCAATAAGTAAGCAAAACCGCAGTTCGCCAGGCTGACCAAATACGGGTAGATAGACTTTACAGAACAATACAGACACCGTTTAGGAATACCTATTTGTATTTTTTTTAAATGGCCGTTGTTTTTTTTTAAAGTATAGGATGCAAATTCCTGCCGTTTACTTCTTATTTAAAAAAACATGTCCATTTAAACGTAACAAACGTAACATCACGCGTGTAATCCCCGAAGGGATAGGCAGAGTGTAGTACATTCCCACGTTTCACCAGTTACGTTAAGTCCCGTGAAATAGGTGATAAGCCTATTGCCATACACCGGGCACAACTTCGCGCAATCGCGCTTGCAACCACTCGACCAACGAGGCAGTCTATTAATTTTTTCATTTGTATCTTAGGTATTGAAAGGGGGACCTATTAAAATAAATTAATGAAAGAGATATTTTAACAAATACTTACAATTGTGTTATTTTTTCTACCTGTAAGGTATATAATACA
>DWEE01000665.1:0-15978 GCA_018245755.1 Parelbella macleannani | reverse complement strand
TGCTAGTCGCATATATATTTAAAAATTCATAATGGGGTGCCTTTATATACGCAAGAGAACCGAAAACAAAGTTTTTTCATTATGTCTGTTTGTCCGTATATTTGTGCACGCTAATCTCAGAAGCTCGGCAAACGTAGTGTAGAACGCCCTCCGACCCGGTGAGATGACAATCTGCGAAAGGCTGCAGGCAGATGCTGGACGCGACGAGCCGAGGACAGAACGCGATGGCGCTCATTGGGGGAGGTCTATGTCCAGCAGTGGACTGAGATAGGCTGATGATGATGATGATGATGAATCTCAGAAGCGGCTTCTCTGATTTGAATTCAGTTTTCAGGATTATATTCTCATGGGCTTCACGTAGCATTCAGGGGTTTTTTTCATTTAAATCGGTTAACAAATAAATAAGTTATGTCAATTTAATTTTCCAAAACCTACGAAATCTACACGTATGAAGCCGCAGGCACCGCTAGTAAAAAATAAATGTACAACTTTTTGAAGTATTTCAATATCCCTTTCTAACATAAGGTTTATTAATGACATGAGTTATGCAAAATATTTTAGGTTCAAAACTGAGAAAAAAACATGCTTCGATGATTATCGATTCCAGGTTCGATGAGTCAGAATTATCTGAAACCGCTGTGCGTATATGAAGAAACTAATGAATGTGAATAATTTGGAAACTGGTTTGATATCAGTGCACTCCAAAAAATTAGGCAACATTATTTTGCGTCACTGGCTTCATTTGACATGTGTCTGAACGTGTCAAGTTAATATCTAAAATTAAAAACAATAAAGCATAAACACAACACCAAATATTATTCATGCTTTCGTAAATACTTTGAAAAATTATCATCTCTGGTACACTTTTAGATCTCCTACAGAAAATATTAGAGATGGATGATCAAATGAAGACTTTGAAGTATTTAATGTCAGTGGAACAGCTGGCGAAAGAAATATTGGCCGATAAACTAGAAATAACATCGTTAGACAAAAGAAGAAATCAGAATCGCGAAGCTTTACGAGAACTTACTAAAACATCGCAATCAAAATGTTGGGTCACTGTTGGCTCCATTCTTGTGAAACACAATCTAGAGGCTACAAAAGCGCTTTTAGAAGCTGACCAGAAGTCATTAAATATAGACATTAACAAATTACGTTCAGATCTAAAGGTTAAAGTAAATAATTTAAGAGATTTAGAAATGCAACCTCCTATGCCGGGTTTAAATCTTGTTCCAATGTCTAACATGCATGCACAAGCATTAACTGGTGCGAGGTCATTTTCTAAATAATTGTTAGATTACAATGTCTATTATATATTATGAAATGTTTCTATGATAGGTTTACTTCTATTTGTAACTTAAACCTTACATGACATAATAGTAATATAAAAAATTACTGCTGATCATGAGGTTCCATGAAGTTCCTTGGTTTGAACCCCGGGTCTGGTATAGCAATATTCCAACAGTGGCATAGAATGTAGATTTCTATCATGTGTATTTCAATAGGTTTAGGTTACTGGGAAATAGAAATGCAACTGTGCAAACTTGGGTCTTGTACTGCACTCTGCCTACCTAATGGGGATTATGGGTGGAATGTTTCATTTGTTATGAATTCAAAGCATTCTATAGCTATAGTTAGCACTTGATGCTTTTTGCCTACCTTGTAAGGGACCTGGTGTTATGATAGTATAATAATTCTAGCTGATACTATCAGTTGATATGTAACTGATATGGTTCACAGTTTTACTTGTGGTTTATATTACAGATGCATGGCCATTATGCAGTCAGTCCTTATTACTTACAAAGGTTACGGTGTAATTTGGCATTCAGTTACCATTTCTTTTTCTACAGGATTGAAATTTTTTTATGGATGTTGTCGCTTCACAGCTTATTGATATATATAGATATAAGTATATACACTTGAGGCATATGTGTGTGTTCTCTTATTTAAAGTAAAAGTTGTCAGTGTATGTCTAATTTATGACAAATTATTTGTGTATACATTGAATAAATTATTTAGTAAACACAATTCTTTGAATATAAGCCGATAGGTTTTATCATATTTACATTCTTATGTGCCACTCTTTGCAAGTCCTAAATAATATATACTCATGACTAATGATGCTTTTCAATAATCATTTTTCAGTTAGAATTGGTGTAGAAAAGGGACATGTAGATAAAGTTGTTTTTCATTTGATGAAAAATCTTCTAAATCAGGGACATTGTTTTCATGGATAATTATTACAATTCTTTTGGGTTAGTTTTAAAATAGCTTCTCGGTACAAAAACAATATGATGATGGATAACTTTAAAGACAAAAAAAATGTGTTATTCATATCAAGTGTATGCAAAGCAATGTTAAAAGAATATGAAAATAAATATTAATTTAATATTCTGTTATAAATTATATTGCATTACTACAATAACTATATGAACAGGATAGATCGCAAAGATCAGATGCTGTGTTACTATTCTTGCTCAAGGAGAACATTTAAATGGTATATCGAATTATGGATTCATTTAGTTGAAACTTTGGTTTTGAATTCCATCAGTTTATACAGAACATACTCAATAACAATAACAAAATTGAGTTTTTGTAATATATAATAATAATAATAGATTTATTTCAAACTATGAGTCCATACTTAATACTATGTAAGTAAAAAACAAATAATAAACAGACAAAAAAAAACTACAAAACAATAAACAAAACAAAAAGTACATTCATGGGTTAGTTTACAACTATTGTGTGCAGATTTTAAAAACTTATTGGAAAGCCCCAAGATAGAAGGTTGACAACACCAGAAACAAATGATCACCTACCTGAAATCAAGATGACCTACCATCAAGATTAATATAATATAGGAAAGTAAACATAGTTTTGCCAGCAGTGCTATAAAGAAGGAAAATGTAAATGTGGTCATTACTCTTGTCCTGCTTGTCGGTGATCCTGTATTATATTTGGGAGAATGTTTCAAGCACTACCATCAACTAAATAATGTATAATTATTGTACGAGCTGTGTGCTATTTCCTAAAATGTATTTAAAAATTATAATTTCTTTTTATTTCTGAGTTACATTATTTTGTTTAGAGATTTTCCTAAAAATACATTTCTCATTTATGTAATTTTTTTTAATTGTTCAACTTATTTTTTTTTACTTTTTACTGCTTATTAAAATTTTTTTTTCATTATATTCTGTTCTTTATTATTGAAAGCAAAATAACGATTTTATATTATCTATTTTCGAAATAAACATTTAAAAAATTTTTAATGATGTATTTTCATTTTACCTTACATTATACACATGGTGTTCAATCCACTCTTCGCAATAAAAAATATTCTCCAGCTACATAGTGATAATATATATATGTAAAAGGGTGGCAGGCATTGGAAACCAAGGGCTGAAACAGAGTTCGGGGATGTTCTGTTGAAGAGCTTTATGATATATCTCCCCAGTTTCGGGGGGAAATGGACTGCTGATGATGAATAGTCTTACACAGTATGCAAGATATATCTGAACTAAATATGATTTAGATGTTTGTTTGACCATTCATGGGCCTGTAATTAGAATAAGGTGTGGTCGAATTAACTGTTTTTTGGGTGTGCCACATTTTTGATAATTGAGTATAGATTACCTTATATTGCATTGGAAAATATAAATGTATTATCCATTACAGTTCTTGATATGAAGCCTAACTAGCATTAAACTTGAGATGTAGTGTTTGTTGCTGAAGAGAAGTGTAAATAAATATAGTTATAAAAACTAAAAATCATGCTTTTATAGCACATGAAACTCAAAATGAAAAATTGTTCTTAATATAGGTAGAATAAAAATGAACGAAAAATATAAGCATTATTGTAAAAAAAGTGGCGTGCCTGGTGTATACACGAAAGGGATGGCAAAAAGCGCCCTACACTTTCTTCACAATAATACTAATATTTTATGTATATTATTTTTTCAAACTCTAATAATATTTTACTTTTTAGTGCAATTGATTGATAAAAATATTAAGTGAAGGAAATTTATATAGGTACATACAAACATACAGGTGATGCTAATAAAAAGGGTTTAATATGGTTAAGAAATAAGAAAAGGGTTTGTCGTTTTCAATTTTATTGGGCTAAGGTATTTTCAAATAAAAAAGTCATCAAATATATAATTTTCAATATGCACAATTACATCTTTATACATGTAAATAATATAGTACATAACAAATAAATAATAAATAGTACCAAATTTCAGGGTTTATCCATTCATAAAAATTATTGTAATTTGGTGTGATTAAAATTATTATTTATACTGACACAACTAAGTGCCAATATCTTAAGAGAATTAAACATAGAGAATGAACAATAATTTACAGCATCTAAAGTGTTTCATTACAAGTAGTACTATTGAGTCATTTTATATTGCGTCAGATATGGCATTGAGTTTAGTGTAATTAATGAAAATAGTTACAAACTTTAATCAATGAACATCATTCACCCAGCTAGCTTACCTTTATAAACAATATATGGCATAATATGAATTGATAGGTAGAATTATACATTTTTTAGAAATAAACAACTGCAAAATAAAACCTAAGCAGTATTAATTTACTTATGATTAATTGTCAATATCAAAACAGTAATCCTATAGGTTATTGCTTAATAATATATATATTCCTTAGTAGCGTGTATTGAAATTACAATATTCAGTACAAAATGCCACATTTGATAAAGATAAAAGTCATCAAATTGTTATATTTTGTGGATTGTCTTTTGAGCACATATTACAATCTGTTATTATCACAAGTCTTTGAATTCTGAACAGCCAAAGCACATGTTTGATTCCATATACTTTAGTTTTGTTGACTATATCTGACATGTTCTAATGGGGGCCGCGACTGCATCACAGATCATGGGCGCAATCCTTGCCAGCTGCCACTACCAGTTGGCCATTCCTGGTTTGTTCAGTGTCATAAAATATATTTGACATGAAGACCCACCTTTAGCTGATGAAAAGAATACTTTGTCATTGCGCTCACATAAAAACTTAAGTCGTTGGGCTTTCTTATGCATGAACACTCCATCCAGATGTCCACTTTCCACAGAACGAATCTCTATTGCTTTATTGCCCCAGCCCATTATCTGACCAGTACCAATATAAGCCACCGAAGTTGGCATCTCACCCCACTGTAAGACAAAATTTCAGAAACAATGAGTAAACTTTTCACAATATATGGAAGAGACATTCAATAAATACAATCTATGAGCTGACCTGTAAAACAATATTTTTGCTGACACGTCCATAAGTGTTCACATACACACCCTCATTATCATAACATAACAGAAGTTGTACACCATTGGAATTAGGCAGTGGTACAATGCAATGTGGAATGATCGCTCCTTGGGTCTGGAAAATAAGTTTCAGTTCAGTTTAAAGGTCCATGGGCTGGCTCATGTATCTGTGACATAGGATATCATATAGTCACTTACATGCTTTGGAATATAAATATCATAAACACTAGCTGTGTCAAGATCTACAGCATGAAAGCCATCTGCAGAACCATAAATAACTTTCAGTCTTGTACCTTCTTCAATGGTAAGGTCAACTAATAAAGGCCTGTAACATATGAAAAAAATGTTAATAACATGTTCATGAGTTACAATACAGACTAAATAGCATGTCTCTATAGATAATAGGAGTGGACAGTGAAAGCAATGTAATGTAAAAAAGATGTGATATATTAATATAACAGTTAATATTAAATAACAAATATCACACATACCAGTTCAGAACAAGTTAGACCGCTTATTATGTACTAACCTGTGTTGTAGATCACCAAAGCTTTTGAAGGCCATAAATTTGTGATATGGTTTAGGTGCCCAAGCATATATTTCTATTGAATCTTTGAGAGCAATCACCAGGAACTTGATTCTCTCATATTTCACGATTCGGAAATGCACTGCACCTTGTAGCTCTCCAACATTGATCCAACCGTTTCTTCGTTCTACTTGCTGTAAATTAACATAATATAATGCAAATATCAATCTTACATAATATAATGATTCTAGTATCTTAATAACTGGATTTATGACTTACATCACTTAACCCATCAGTGCGCAGAATCTTAGACTTCAGCCAACTAAGATAGTATACTCGCACACGGTTCTTCTTCCCGGAAACGGTCACCAAAATATTCTGTCCTTCTAAAACTTCCATCTGTTGGAAGCGGCGTCGTGAGATCAATTGGTATACTTTTCCTTGTCCGGAACGATCCAGCAACATGAGACCATTCTCGGTGCCAATCAGCAAATTGACACCTGAAAATTTACACATGTTTCGCTTAGCCACCAGGTTGGAGACAGAATATGCCATGCAAAATAGATTGAACTCGAACTGACCCCACAAGGCGGCACATAGTATCTCCGAGTTGAATCTCTTCTTGTACTTGCGTATCTCGGGCGTGTCGGAGGAGAGGTCGTGGCCGGTGGGCGTGACGTTGACGTTGACGTGGCTCTCGCGGCGCGACGCGTTGCCGGAGCCGCCCGTGCCGCCGCTGCCCGTGGAGCCGGCGCCGAAGCCGAACGTGAGGAACGAGCGCTGCTTCTGTTGCAACGGAAGGAACTGCTGTTGGGAGCTCACTGATGAGTTGGAGGGGGAATGCTGAAGAGGGTGGGGGGAGGCGGCGGCCGACACGAACGACTTGGACGGAGTGGACTGGACCGAGGAGGGGAGCGGGTGGTGGTGATGGTGGGGCGCGGGGGTGCCTCCGGCAGCAATGGCTTGTCTATACTGTAAAAGAGAACAGAAAATATAAACGCTTTTTCTATAATGTTAACTTTCATGGTATATGATGACATTTCTGCTAGCCTTTATATTAAAATTTAGACGATAATTTATGAGATTTATGTATTGACATATCTATATTTTTGAGATATTTGTTAACTAAAAGGTATGAGGCGTGTATGTAAACGCCAAAATTAAAAAATTTAACACACTGCACTTTCTGTATAATGTAAGCTTAAACCCTATGATTATATATTGTTAGTCAAAAATTAATTAAATCCATCTCCCGTGATTAGTTTCATCTCATATACATGGTCGGAAAGTTATTAACGGCATGACTAGTATCTACAATTTTATGACGGCGGCGTAGTTTGCGTATAAGTAAGTCGGTAGATTGCGGCAGGCAATGATTTGATAGAAATTAGTTTATTTTGAACAAGGGTTGACATTCAAATGATTTTATGGAATGACTCAGTCACGTAAATGATCATGGATTTATAGACTGTCATCCCAGCCAATTGAGATATACCTATAAACAAGAATTAATGATAAAAATGCATGTAGATATTGGCTTTGGTACGTATCAACAGATTAAAAAAAACACTACAAAGTCTTTATAGGTAATAAGAATAAAATAACAGATCATAAATTGTTTATAATAACCAGAGACACATTAAAAATTACATCCCTGTGGATAACATCAAGAACGAAGCTGTACATAAATTACATGGCCATTGCCGAATTTAAAAAAACACCATGGCCATTGACATTGTATTAGAAAAATAAAACAAAACCAAAAATCCATTTGTCCACAGTATATTGTTGTTATGAAGCGGACCAAACACTTTATTGTCTACCTATAAGCTAAGACTTAATGATCAAACACTGAGGATGTATAAAAGCGTGTCTATAGAATGCATAAATAGGGAAGAGATGAGAGCTGTAGGTTCCAACAAACAACAATCTATGATATTATATGCTTCATACAGCATTTCTTCTTGCATCATTCGTTTCGTACTTACGCAGTGTTACAACAGCTGCCTGCTAACCGGTCGCGGGACGCTCCAGGGTGTTTGCATGATTGACAACCATTATTGACATTAATACTGTATACTAAAAGCTTCTCGGCATACAAATATGAAACTATTGGGGTTCTCAACATTAGGAAATTATTATAATAAATTGGTATGATTTTAATTCACTGCTTCACACATATGCTAACATGGATATAACGTTCTTTCTACATAGAAATGTTTTTATTCGATTCAGTAGTTTCAAAGTTATAGGCGTATACATGCTGATATTTTTTTGTGTAAAACAAAAATATTTATTAGAATAAAATAACTAATATCCTTTTTATAAGATAATTGAGTCGTAACAAACAGAAGTCAATTGTGTATTTATAGATTATTACGACAGTTTAAAATTTAATAAAAAGCAAAACGATTTCTACAAAATTAATCGCCAATTTCATTAAAAGACTTAAATCATTTAAATTCGATTCGATTAATAATAGAGTTAAACCTGGCAGTATTAGTTGGATCCTTAGCTGTAATACGCCGACAGGTTAAAAAAAAACTCTGAAAGCCGACACTATGAAATTTTATTCGACCGGTTATTGGAAGCGCAGTAATAACGTTGGGAGCCCCATGTTCATGTTACTTATGAATGTCGCGGCTAGGTTTTACTGCATTTACCCTTTACGTTAATGATATAATAAAGCCCAAATACGATGTGGATGTGGTAATATTAGAGGCCAACTCGTGATAGTCCATAGTATCTGTTGCAGCAACTCAAACTAAATATTATACTGATACTGATACTAACAATCTGCCTTTCGGTATCTATTCTTGCGGGATGATAAACAATGGTAATGCTTGTATCCCCAATAAACGTATCGTGATATACGAGATCGACGGTAATACAAGCTACAATATATATGTGATACGTTTATAAGGTATTTATAATAGCGTGAACGGGTCATATCTCACCTCCTCGCTGGTCGACTTGTCGTGGCGGGGCGGCGTGGTGGGCTGGCCGGCCTGGCTGAGCAGGTCGGGCAGCACCGAGCTGGTGCGCGAGCCGCTGCCCTCGTTAGCCCCGCTGGATCGGCCCTGCGCCCCACACTCATTAAATCCTCTCATTAATTTGATGACTAAAATAAAACTGCCACAAATTACTCTTTACAAATACTTGTGTCCTAGAAAATAAAATCTTACAAACTGCTTCTTGTTATGTAAATAAAAAAAATAAACAAATTAACTTTATTCATCTAAATAAAAAAAATATCGAAAGTTTCAAAGATTTAAACATTCAAATTCTAAATGTATTTATACGTGTACATAGTAATTTTTTTATTCGATTAAAATTCGTAACGAGTTTAGTGGTTAAAGTACCACTTGCACCACAAGTTAATCGCTGGTGAATTTATTTAGAAACCCACAAGGAATATTAAAATACTCGTGTGAATATTATTTCGGGATAGACACAGCGATTGACCGTTGGTGCTCGGCTCCAGCATCACCAGCATAGCGCGACAAACACAAACACGGTAGCATAAATATCATGCAAAACAAAACACATTCACAAGTCGGACGGCTCTCCTTTCGCAGCTGTAAAATGTGATTTCCAAGCGGACATTCCCAAAAGGTTGTTAAAGTTTCGCTAGTGTTTTTAATATAATGGTACGATCACGTGACATGGTCGCTCTTTATCCGCGTGTTTCGGCAGGAAGACGGTATTCGCGCACAGATTAAATAAATGTAAGTCGGTTAGTACGAAGAGAGATTTTTTCGTGAGTTGTTAGATAGTATCATAAAGCTTCTACCATAACATGATTATTATGAAGTCTGTCCATAGTATGATGATAAATGAATTATAACCACCACAACATAGAAAATAATTTTATACACATATCCCCCATCACATTACAAACTAACGTCACTATTGAGAATAAAAATGAATACTAATAAAAAAAATCTGTCACGCCAAAATGTAAGACGTGTGAGCAGAGAAACTACTAAACTTTACATGTATAAATGAATTACATATTTTACATACAAAACACGCCAAACCCGGAAAATAAACAGGCACATAAGGGGAAAATTTAGTATACTAGCGACTAATTTAGTATAATGATGCATAGTACTAGACCATTCTCACACAGGGTACACAGTAGCGCCACCACACATATAGCTTCGGGACTACGCTGGCACTTGTTCTTTTACTGGAGTTATACTTAGATATTGCATTACAGATGTTAGTCAAGTTAGGTAAACGAACCCTCATACCAATGTGTAAGTGTAAATATTATTATTAATCATACTATCCCGAGCAGTGAGCAATTACCTGATCCTGTGCGATTACCGCTTCCTGCCCACCGCTTGACATAAGCTCTGTGTGGCGGTTTAAGTGGGAATTTCTCCGGAATATTATATCCGATTCAGTCTTTTCTCTGCGTGGTTTAACGACGCTACTGGCGTCGGCGCCGGCGGGCTCGGCGCTCCGTTTGCTCTCGAGCGTGTTCGCCGTCAGGTCCAACACGTCCGACTTCTCGAAGGACGAGCTGTTCACGAGACAGATGCTCGTTGCTGGCGAGTCGCTGTTGATGCTACTCTGCCGACTGGAGCCATTGTTCTCGCTGTCCTGTCGTATCAGCACTGCTACATTCTTCAGTGCTTCTATTGGATTGTTCGGAGCTGGTCTTTTCTCCGTAACTTTCTTTTCTTTCGCTTCCTTCTGCGATGACATCTTTAGGCTGTCGTTCATTTTGATGAAATCTGTCAATATTGGCTCGCCAGAGGTTTGAGGTTTTGTGACTTGTTTTCGTGAGTTGTTAAATATTCCGCTGGATCTCATCTGCTTCGATATAACTCCTGCTGGACTTTCGTGCTTCGGAAAATATATAGCGGAGTGTCTGGTGCTGGGCAAAGGGAAGAGATCAGAGTTTTCTCGTCGGAACCCTCTGAAGAAACGGTTTGGAGAGTTCAGCTCTGAGTCTTGTTCTTTCTTGTACTTTATTATATCGGCAAGCTTATCTTGAGTCGTTTTTTCAGAGGGTTTTTGGAATATTTGTTTGTGACGAGCTGGAGGAGTAGCGATCGCTTTGTATTTGGCCCATGCGTCTTCCATTTCGATTCTCGATTGACGTTGTAATTGCGCTCGTTTAGGTTCACTCTCCTTTTTTGTCTCTCGGATTTCTTCTTTCTTCTCATTACTCTTCGAAGGGAAAAATCTGGCGAAGTCCCAGTCTTTCAGCAATACGGCTTCGTCGACGTCCGTTTGTCTCTTTTCGTTTTCCAAATTCTCCCTCTGATGTGTTTTCAAACATGTCCGATATAAAAAGCAGAAATAAATAATAAGAACAATAAAATATGTTAAAAAAAAATTATAACGCAACTGACTCACTAATCTTACTTTGGCGTGAAAACGAGTAAACTTAACATTATAAAGAATACTATAAAATAATATTTATATTATCCTAGGTAATTTTATTGAAAATTTGGTATCCAGAAAATAATACTTTTTGTATACATATGTGGCTTTTTGTCGCCTTCGTGGGGGTGTATTTTATGAATTTACGAATGGTACAAAAATTCCAAGTACGACAACAACCCTAAGTTAATAAACAAAAAGTCTTTCCCCGATGTCTAAGATTTTAAAAACGATTTTGATGGAGTTTAGGTTACACAGATATAACACACTGTTCGTCCTGAATAGGACGCCGGCCATGCGTTGAATAGGCAAACGATTTGATGGACGTATGATGAACAGCATGGGATGTTAGCATGAAATAGCGTTTCAGAGTCGGCGGGCACGTATGTATCATAACATTACTATTTTAGGACATCTCCACACACGGCCGTCTGAACCCAAAGTAAGCCTCAGGAGAGCTTGTGTAACGGTAACCAGACAATTAATAAACTAAATTCTATACAGACAAATATAGATAGATACTTTTTTAACAGCCTCATAGGTGGGAATTAACCCCACGATCTCCTGCACAACAGTTAACCACCTTCCTTAACCACGGGACCAAAGGGCTAGTTTAACAGTATAATACGTGAACGAATAACAACGAAATATTGGGTTATTGATGACAGAGCTCAAAATCGGTAGACGCAACTTTATTATTGATTTTTAACTATTTACTTGAGGTTTTTATTAAGATTGCATGATAAAATAAATATTTACTTTGATAATGGTATCTGAAGTGAAGAAAGATAAATAATAATATATATTTGCTTACAAATAATTCGATCATATCCTGCTGTTCTATTTTAGTTATACATACACAGGATAGAGCTTGACCATGAATTCTTCACATATTAAAAATATCGTTTAAATCGAAGTGCTCGACTATGTCTTACTTATCGTATTTAAAAGTAGATTTTGTCATTTGCCCTACCTACGTCCTAACGCAATGTAAACAACTAACGTATCACAAATCTACAGTCTTATTACGTCTAAAGACACAAAAATAGCAAACGGACATGCAGGCACGGACTGAGATTAGATTTAATATGGACGTGTAATTGACTCTGAGAAGTGATTTGGGACGCTTCTAGTATTAGGGCTATGATTTATAATCGCAATGTTGCCCGTGGTGTCAGAGGGAGAAAGACAGATAGATAGAGGCGGGCTTAAAGATAAGTACACCAAGAGAGATAAAGACGGAGAGCGAGGCATAGAGAGGTTGAGAAAAAGAGAAACACACACACACGGAGAGAGAGAGAGCGGGAGAGGAACAGTATTAGTGTGAGAGATAGAGGGTGTGTGTAATGTGTGTGCGTGTGTGTAGTGTGGGGGAGAGAGCACTGACCCGCTTGACGAGCGTGCGGTCGGCGAGCGCGTCGTCGTCGTCGGGCGTGGGCGGCAGCGGGCGCGTGGGCGCGCCGCCCGCCGCCGCGCCGCCGTCCTCGGCCACGGCGCTCAGCCCCGGCCTATAGCAGAACTCGGGACTGACAAGCGAACGGAATAGAACGACCGAAACGGGATCCGGGAGTACGGTCACGGGAGTAACATAATAAAAGTTGCAAAACAAAGAAAAATCAAGGGAAAAAAACAACAACACGTCATTATTGATGGTGAAACGGTTAATGTTCTCTAATCTACTGTACTGTTATTAAACTTTTGTCCTCGTTCTAATGCTACCTGCTACATTGATAAGAAAGGAATTGTCTACGTGTACTCACAGTGGCTTCGGTGGATCGCTGGCAAGTAATGTGCCGTCGTTGCGCACGCGGCCGCCGCTCTCCTCCACATCAGAGTCGCTGTCGGACTCGTCGAACGTCGGCTCAGGCGGGTTTCTTTCGACTGGAGGTCCTGACATTATTTTGAATAGAATGATCAGATTATTTTAAAATACATACACTTTATTATTTTAGTGTCAATTTTTATTCTCCCCTGCCTATGAGAATCATCATCATCAGCCTACTTCCGGCCACTGCTAGATATAGGCCTCTCCAATGGTACGCCACTGAGCTCGATCTTCAGCAATAAGGGGTCCAAATTTCGGAAGAGTCTCTGCAGCTAATGCAGGAGCGACGTGAAAATCCTGTAGTCGCTTCGTCAGAACTGAATAGGAAGATCTCGAAGCTGGTAAGACGCGCTCCAATACACGCTCTATAAAAGATGCGATCGAGCGAAATCGGGGGTCGAAAGTCTTCGTCTAGGCCGGAGATTCTAGCGGAAGTTCAGGACTTCTATGAGAATGGACCCAGTCTGGCGTCGTTCATGACTGCCTCTTCAAAATAAAATAAGTACCTTACAAATAGTTACCAAGACTACAAAACAGTGAGAGTTTAGAGGGCCAAATATTTCGTGGGAAAAAAAAATTGACGAAGACTAGTGTCAAAAATTTGTAAAACATATTCTGTATGACGTCCATTTTTTTGTAATATCAAATAATATACGTAATGTGACTGACTTTAATACCTTTTAAAATGCATTAAAACTAATATAAAGTACCTTACCTTGTCCGTTGGTGGGCGCTCGGGGCGGTCGGTTGGGCGGCTCATTGCCCGACACAACGCCGAGTTCGTTCAATTGTGCGGCTAACTTGTCCAAATCCTGGAAATGTAATTTGTATTTTTCACAATTTTTTCGCACTATGGACGTGGTACATACAAAAAAAATCTGATAATCAATAGTTCCAGTACCCACCTCTGGTCTTCTCGGTGGAAGCTGTGGTTGAAGTATTAAACGGTTGTGCAAAGAAAGTAAACAGCGTGACATGAAAATAAAACATAAAAAAATAATAAACAAAATGAAGCGAATAAACAAAAACACATCGTTACAAAAAGTAAAAGATGAAATTAAAAAAACAAGTAGACATTAAACAAAGTTCTTCAATACTGCATAGAACATTATAATGGTAATTTAGTGCTTAATTATGGCAACACCTACATACTTACCGGTGTACGTAAAATTATTATATAAAATAGATGTTGATAAACGTATGGAACTACAACTATTATTTTATTTTCTTTTAATAAAGCATGTTCTTTTTTTAAAAATGGTAAGTGACTTCAGATAATAAATATATCAGCATGTGACATTTAAAATGACACAAAAACGTGTCTCTTAAAGCTACAAAGCTTTGAGAGTGCCAATATGAATTTAGTGCTAAATTTAGATAATCAACCTGGAAATTAGTTACTGTGGATAAAAATATTATTCTCAGCTTCTTCAGTACTTGAATAGTCGTTAAATATTAATAGATGCTTAGATATGGAACAGAAAGAGATTGTACCATGGGTTTGAAAATGTGATGAGATCCACGTTGCGGGGGCTGCGGGCCGCCAGCCGGGGGCGTGCCGTTGTTGGATCCCGAGCTGTTGGAGGAGCCCGACGACTTCGGCGTCGGTGGGAGGGGCCTGCGTACATGGCAATAGTAAACAATTATTATGTTCCACTAATGATTTGATTACAATGATTGTATTTACTATGTCATACTTTTTATTGCACTCTTTGCTTATGCAAAGTTCTTAGTACAGCATTTTAGCAGTTTATTATATCATCACGCTAGTGGTTGTTACCATAACAAATGTATAATTTAATTTTATTATTCTTGAGATTGAACCTGTTAGGGTTGCAAGTCAACTAAAATATTAAGCAGGATATTTACCTATATCTATTAGGCTGTTGTGCTTGTGGGTCTGGCACCACGATCAGTCTTTGCGGAATGGAGGGTCTCGCCGGCGGGCCGGGCTCTGGTTGGCAACAAATATTAAAAGTTAATTCATATCATTAAAGGCAGCTTTGGCATTTCATACATAGTTACATCATATAGCTGATGGACAACTATATTATCTCATGTATGTTTTGCTTTTTGCTAGAGTATTTAATCGATTAACAAGGGTAGACATAGGATTTCACCAGTTATGTTGTTAATTAATTATTTAATATTACATAAATCCGTAAAACGTAGCATCACGTCAGTATGTTCACGTGGAGAGGCCAAGGAGTGTGTACACTCCCATATTTGACCGGTTACAATAGAACGTTACATAAAACTATCTACTAGTAAGAAGTAACAATTACTTCAAAAATTCCCATAATAAAAGATTGTTTATTGTATAGAAATATCATATACCTAATAGTAGAGAGAGCCCACGATGCTAAATGTGGATTTACTCGAACGTCATAGCTTTTGGTTGTAAAGCTTATATGATAAAGTACAAAAAATGTCCTATAATGTATACCTTTTCACCGGTGGGGGAAGCGGCTATGGATTTTCAAAAATGTAAAAAAAACCTGTTGCATGGACATACTCAAGCGTGTCAGATATTGACAGCATCCATGTCTTATGTATTTTTAATAAAATGTGCATGTTAATCTGATCGTTTGCGTGATGGGGGTGGTCGGAAATAAGGGCTGAAAATAAAAAAAAATTTAATTGAGTGTCAGATTTTCTAGACGTATGTTAAGAACCTAAAAAAGCTCTTCAATAATCTGACGATTTGGATGGGACGCAAACTCTCCATTTTGGAAAAGAAAAATCTCCATTTTGAAATGTTCAAGCGCGTCAGATTAAGATATATATTGTATGATTCATCCTGACGTCAATACGTGACAATCATTCAAGTAAATTAATTGAACAGTTCAGGTAATAATAGCATGCAAATAAAAAAGTATATGTTATTGACAAAGAATATTTGTATTTATAAAAAATAGAGAAAGAGCAGGCATCGTGCAGCTGCGC
>DWEE01000664.1:0-15980 GCA_018245755.1 Parelbella macleannani | reverse complement strand
CCTCGTGGCGAACACTTCTTCTATGAATACGGCACAGACAGCCAGGAATCTAAGGACGACTTGGAGAGTGATTCCTCTTCTGTGCATGAACTTAGTGAATCTTATTCATAAAAACGAACGACAGTTAAAATTAATTATGATTTAAAAAGCTAAATAAACAACACACCTATTTGTGGATTTTCTTTTATTTCTTGGATTTGCGTCAACAGTGTCTTTTACCCGTAATTTGGCATACTCGTATGAAGGCAACGATGTATATAAAGGAAGAGATGAAAGATAGGGGAAGAGGTGTTTGGCACTTGGCGCTCTCAGCCTACCCCGTAGATGCTTGGCGTGATGATAGAGTAACAATAATAAATGTGTAGTGCACGTTGCAACTATCATTACTTTTCGTGTACCGTGTTCACGTTACGAAATGAGAGTAGCAATATTATTCGCGATCAGAAACAATTACTGTTCACACTAATCTGAACTGTCCTCGAATGTCTCATAAGAGCCATAACTCGTAAGTAAATATTACGCAACATAGAGAATGTCTTCGTACGTGAACGATGTGATCTCGGGAACTCTCTCCACCAGCGCACTCCATTAAATGTTAACCACTCGGTTAACAATTAAACAATTCCAACGGAGACAATTAAACAAATCTAAATTCTCGACGATTCGTCTTCATCTTCCGCGGGATGAACTAATTTCACTCAAAAACAATTAGGATAGCTACCTCAACAAATGTTCGGTAATCCCGCATCTGAACTTAGTTACAGGGATTATGCCGACAGGATCATAAATCCTGTGACGTCACACGTCCATTAATCGCTAGCAGGCAGCAATTTGTCATAGAGACAGACAGACAGACAAGTATACAATGAGACGTTAAGTGTCCAGTATTCACTACAATGCATACTCGTAGAACTCTACATGACAAGACATAGAGTCTATATCTGTGCGCAGATAGCCCGCCCAAGTTTACTTTGTCCAAAGCTTAGATCGGCTGCAGAGATGTTTGTATCCTATTACGTGAGCGATAGGGGAGGTTTTCGGCTGCTCTACATCAAGTTTGTAGTGGTAAATGCGTTTGTAATGGAGCGCCTGAAAGAGTTTACGTGATAAGTTACTTGCGTCATCGCTAGCGAGCAACCACTATAAGGATTGCCTATTCTGTATTCTTGACACAAAAGTGGTTAAGCTTACTGAAAAAAAAAACTGCTAAACTTTGCAAAAGTGTCCCTGTAATAAATATACGATATATCTCAGTCCCGACAGTGATCTGAGGTAAATGTTTGTGACCTTCAAAGGTCCTTGACATCACATCAGCTAAATAAAATATATCAACTGTCTATTGACGATTTAACAAAGCATATCGGGTCTGTAAGTATACATTTACATAGCATCGATTATTTCCACCTACCCCGTAGCGAAGGGGCGTAATGATATTATAATAATACATAGGTATTATTATCAACGACTTATTAATTACATCGCTTACGAAAACAATAGTTAATAGCGGCCGCTGCGACCACAGCGGTATCTAGCGGTTGTTTTTCATCGACTTATTATTTTACACCGCTTTTAAGTTTAAATGGTGTGAAATTTAACGCCAGCATCTGAAACGAATTTCAGCGATAGTTGAGAGAGGATGGGTGAGAAATTACTCGACGTTCCAACAGAGAGCTCCCACGGCTTTGTAACAAGTGGTGAGTGTTACACGCAGATCGCACTTCACTCTACATTAAAGGATTAAAAAGTTTTCCTAACACAAAGAGGATGCTTGTGGAATGTGTTGAAATATTTTTAGTTTTGAACTGATGAAATTTCTTGTTAAGAATTCCATCCGTCTACCAGTCTAAGTTCAGTTTTGGATGTAGGCCCCGTATAGGTCTCGGATATTTTATACATAGTATCGGATACCATCCACCATTGATAGTAGGTGAATATATAGCCACTGTTATTATTTTTTAAATTAGTAGCTGAATCAAGCACTTACGAACTCGAGGTGGCAATTTATATAAATCTATATATAATAATATGAAATAAGCAATAATATCGGCCCTTGGAGGGGACGGAGGGATATATTTTCATAAGTCTTACATTGTTTCGTGGAACACGTAAAGCAGTCGATCCCAGTTGTTGCCGTTACGTAACCCTTGTCGGTCTTATAGCTATATAAATTTTACATATATTGACCATTATGCCCACCAATGCGCACTGAACGGTGGACATGAGCAAGCTGAAAATATTGCTAAAACTATTAAAATTTCTTAGTCAACGTGAAACGAAATAATTCAATTCGTGTAATTTTTTTAATTATGTATCATCACGCCAGGTTCCACACAGGGAAGGCAGAGAGCGCTGAGTGCAAAATATATTATAATCCTTGTCGGCCTGACATGTTTCTTTTATATTCATCATTAATTTTTACTGTGTAAAGT
Organism: Parelbella macleannani; assembly: GCA_018245755.1. Classification (NCBI taxonomy): domain Eukaryota; kingdom Metazoa; phylum Arthropoda; class Insecta; order Lepidoptera; family Hesperiidae; genus Parelbella; species Parelbella macleannani. The sequence goes on along the minus strand of DWEE01000664.1, from coordinate 13,551 downwards.
TACAGCTTGTACAACTAAAAATACGGGTAGAATCGTCTAAATTCTGCAAATGTATCTTTTTTGCGAACCACACAATGTCAAAAGAACAAAAACTTCACAACAACAAATGAGACCATAACATTACAAACATTTGTGTAGGTACTTGATTGGTGTAACCATTTCATTAGTGCTTGGATACAATTGTAACAAGCGAAAATCTTTCTTTTACTTAAAAAAGTGGCAGCAAAACTGTTGATAGAATCTTATCACAAAACCTGTTTCAACCCTCAAAAGTGTGCGGTTTTTTTGGACACAAAGAAAACCGCGCCGGCCTATTATGCATATTCCACTCATTACGGACAAGAAAGATAAAGAGCCTCATGTCTGACATGTAATATGTATTATCTGATGACAATGTTTTCAAAAAAAAACTCGTGTACTGTAATATACGAAATAGCATGCGAAATGTGAACAAATTTATCAGCATTATCATCATCAGCTTGTCTCATTCTACTCTTGGACTCCTTAGGGCTTCCTAAGGGTTCCTTTGCGTGTAATACCCACGTCGGGCATGCTGGTCGGGGAACGCAGAACACAGCATCTCACACTGTCTCCGCTTCTGCCTTTACCTGCCAGGGCATTTAGTCGTGCCTAGGTATATTGAGCTATACCACGACCAGGCGGGTGCCAATTTTCCCATACAATATTTCTAATCTGTACGGTACTTTAAAGAGGCAAGTTAGAAGTGGAGTTACTTCATAATAGCAGGCAGGTTGAAGGTTAAACGGGCATTAAAGATCCCTTTCAGTCCCATTCATTGTGTATATAAAAAATTACAATTACAAGCACAAAGGGGCCGTTCGTTCAATCTTTAAGGTTCAAAGAACAGGATAATAAACGGGGGCCTTGTAGACCCTCGATATCATATTTACAGGGTTGTATAGGGTCCTTGGAAATTTTAATGGCGGGGCCACTATACATGGGCACAATAGATTCACGGTATTTTTTCTTCAAATCTGCTTTTGTAGAAATCTTTGGGGTATAATTTCTCCCGTTGGTAATAATAAAATTGCAGTTTCTATTGGAATATAGCGATAAAACCAATACCAGTAGTGAAAGTAAAATTTTTTTCTTAACACCGGTGTCACTGGTCGCCACAGATAATGTGGTCAAATGACTGTTTAGCAGCTTCGCACGCTAGTAATAAAAATGGCAGATTTTTAGCTTTAATTTTTATTCTCACAGTTTTTAGGAGGTTATGTAAATTAAGAGAACTGTGCAAATGTATGGTGTTGATGCTCAGTCACTTCGTGTAGATAATAATGATAATAATGTGTGTTAACCCACATGCTGACATCTGATCTCAAGCTAGCAACTTTTGATGTGTTAACTAGACAGCTAATAAACTACATACATATATATTATGAAGCTCTAAAATAATATTTTTATAAATGAATTATTTCGTGGATTATATATGTATTTATACAAAAGACACACATTTTTGTTCACAGTGAAAATCGAACCAACAATCCCTAACTTATGTTATTAATTATTGTTATTATTACTGATTCAATTCAATGAATCATTCAATCAAATAGTGAAATAAATATACCTATTTGTTACAATAAGGACCATGGGACATATAACATATTATAGATACAGTGTAATAGCTGGGAGTATTACCCTCCTCTTCCTACCCGTTCGGGGAAATATAGGGGTAATGTTAAATATTAGACGATTGAATCGAGCATTAAATCGGTAGTGGCTGAAAATATTTGGCATTCATTATCACTTAAAGTGTGACGACTTTTGTGGGAACACTGGTGCCGGCGCGATACCCGCTACTCGGCAGATAAGCAGGCGGCGACGAGGTTAGTAGGTGGTCCCCTTAATTGAGCCGCGCCACCCGGTGTTCCCGTTGATTGGTTACGGCGCGCCACACGCTGCGAGCACGCTGCGTTTTTTATTTAGTCCTTCATGTATTATATGTTACATATCGTACAAAGACCTTGTTTTCGGCTGTCTGCTTATAGTTTTGCGATTTCTAAACAACGGCCTATGTTCATCCTCATCAACGACCCTTTTATTGTTTCATTGTTGAATATGGGTTCTCTGTCTGAAAGTGGTGAAGGATTCAAATCTTCGAAACGGACGTGCCTATATGACGAAAGTGAGGAATGTAGAACAAGTATGTGAGGTCTCTAAGAACAAAAATATTTGGCATTTCGTATAATCTTCTTACTCCGGAAGGAACCGCAAGACGATATACTCGTATAGTAATCATTAAATACTAGGCATTGATAATTTCCTACATTCCACCAACTAAATGAGTTAAAATAATTTTTTTAAATGTAAACACGTTGGAAACGACATGAAAATTTTAACTGACAGTTGGAATTTAAATCTGCCCAACTAAAGTTAACTTCACCGTCGCCCGCGCGTCAACGCCGGCGTTGTGAAGGCCGCGCCGAGTCCGGCGGCTCGTTAACGGAGCGCGGTGACGTGCGGCGTCAACGTTCACTCTTGATTGGACACGATATTAATATAGCGGCGTTAATACTTAACGTCCATGGATTTATTAGTTCCAGATGGAGCGCCGAGGAAGTGGCCGACGCTTACTGAATTTAAAGACCTGAATATTTTTTTATTTTCATGAATTGTATGATTCTATATTTTTATCTGTCATGATATTATTGTCTTTTGTCATGTTTGTGTAACACAAATTTACACCTATCGCGACAATTTTGTTCAGGGAAGATTTTTTTTCAAATGAACAATGGAGTTATTATGTACACTTCATACTAATTTACTACGCTAGAGATAAAGATAATTTATAATTTTTAAGCAATATTTCCATAATATTATTTACTCTTTATTTAAAGGCAATAATGTATGGAACAGCACACCACCAACACTGCGACGGTCCAATGACCCCACAACAATACCACCCTGTCGCCGTTATACGCGCTGAGGGACAACATACATTATTACATACCCAATAACAGAGTACAATGTTGATAAAATGAACCTTATCACCATGCCGTTAGATTTAAATTCAGTTGTTGAATAACACGTCTCTTACGTTATATTATAATATCGATATACAAATTCATTTTGATAATAACATTCAATACATTGCAAATATGTGTATTACAGTACGGGGTAAAAGTCGTAGCACGAAGGAATTGGTAGACACGAGCACGTGCGGGCGGACACGAGCACGTGCGGGCGGAACCATCCGAGAGGGACAGGTGTCCCGCGAAAGTGTCGAAGAAATAATTCTTGTGCGGGATATGTTCTGGTCAGGGTCTGGCGTTTTTAAAAAGTAAATAAACAAGACGGACGAAATATAAAGGCTGGTAAGCCCTAAAAAAAGGCCGACAGCGATCGCATACATAAAAACTGGATGTATGCTTTCGTAGATTCTAAGTACATTCTGCGGTACTATCTATAAATCTGGGTTGAAATTCTTCCGTGCATCTCGATCACAGATGTGCGTTTTAAGATTTTATATCACTGCAAAGGTGAAGAAAGACATCGTAAAGAAACCAGCAAAACTTAGAATTCCCCTAAGTGTGTAAAATCTGCGCACTTGAGCAGCGTGGCAGACGATAGGCTTAACCCTTCTCATTCAGAGAGGAAAACGTGTGCAATCGTGGAACGAACAACGGGTTGATGGCGATGATGAAGTGTTGCTCACCAATTTTAATGTTACGTGTAAACTTACATGATAAAGACGAGTTGTGCATGATACGAGTAGATTACCTGTAAATAAATAATAAAATATTGTTATAAAATAATATTATCGAACATTAATAATTATAGTAACGACATTACCTATGCATTCGTATTAGGATTCCCAGACACTGGTCACTAGTTACTACAGCTCAAAACTACGTAACATCACGCCTGTAATCCCCGATGGGGTATGCAGAGAAGTGTAATACACTCCCGTTTTACCAGTTACGTTCACGTCCCATGGAATAAGTGTTGAGCCTATTGCCATATACCAAGCACAGATCTTGAGTCCGAGTCACTACTAGAAATTCTCAATTAGAAAAATCCCATACCTCACCGGGAATTTAAACCGAGTTCGTCCCAATTGGCAGTCGCGCTTGCAACTACTCGTCCAACGAGGCCAACAAAATGAACAATACAAGCATACAATTAAAACATATCTAACGTCAAAATGAATTGAAGACTAATGTATGCATTATGCCTACGAGAGAAGACTAAAATGATATTTTGTGAGTATCATTGGCCAGTCCGTTTAGAGGTTCAACTCCGGAGACAAAAGGAAAATACAGCTGCTTTTTTACAAAGAAAATAGCGAATCACGAATAGACATTAAGGAATTCAAAGACGATAAGAAATACATCAAATCGTAATTCGCCCGACGGTTCGCTTCAATTTGAATAGCGCTTTACGCTTAATCCTAATTACATTTTATTAAAACTCAAGCGAAGCGGAAATCAATTAGCGGTCGGCGGGGATTAGGCTGAAATAGATTAATTAATACGTACTAAAGTGTAATTATCGACGTGACAATTTGAACATAATAATTTTAGAGTAATTGAAAATTGCTTGATTAAATTTCAAGATAATTAATTCTGATCTTAGCTTTGACCATTTTGAATAAATCATAACTTTGATAATGATTATTATGCGATCATATACATTTTTAGAGGCTTATGGCGAATAAATTATACATTTTTTATGTAGAAGGTTTAGTTAATATGTGACAGGTAGATACTTCATTCTAGTATGTACGAACTACTGCTAGATAATGTATTGGTAATTAACACTGACATGTAAATAAGGTAGAAAACGTTTTAATTATTTAGGAGAAGCAATGCGTCACTGAAGATTCCTAGTTAGAAAACTGCGATGATGAAGTTCATAATAATTGTTCATGGTACAAGACAGACACGGATGAACTTCGGTGTACCTGGTCATACAAATTGTTTTCGGTCGCCTTTCGCGCCTTAGTACTCCAAGCAATAAGTACAAACTAAATGTTGGCTCTGAAAATAATAGAAAAACTATTGACGCCAAGAAATTGTAAGAAGCTCGCGTTTCGCGCTCCCGCGTCGGGAGTAACGTCTACACAAAGTGTTCATTGAAACATCGTAGATAATGAAATTCTTCCGAGTTCCGAATAAAAACAAGAAACTCTCCAACAAAGGCGGCTACAAATGAGCGAAATTTATAAGAGAAACCGACATTTCGTTAAGAGCTTTGATTTATTAGACGGGGTAATTTTTCATAATGTTCGCATTAGAAGTTAAATTTGCCATTTCATTATTCAAGAATTACAATGTCGCAGATGATTTTTTATCAGTATCATTTAAGCGGTTTGTATCAAGAACACCGGATCAAGAAAATATGGTTAGATACTCACGGACATACTGCAAGAAATAGAATGAAAAGTTGGTAATCATTTAACTGGCTATCGTGCGCAGTGGGTAGTTATTGGTTCAATGACTGTTATTTACATGTTACATTTAAAATTATTGTAATAGTCATAACATAATATTTTATTACTTTCTGAACTGTTTTCTGAAATATAGTGTTTTTGAGATATGCCACTTTAGTCGCATATGCGTGATGTGTAGTTATGTGTATAATGTATAATATAACCGTGTATGAGTTATTCCCACAGATTAATATTTTTATTTATAATTAATATTAAAACAAATATTAATTTATAATATTTTTTTGTATAGCAGTAGGCTCAGCCCATATTGTATGGCGGAAAATATTACATTACTGTAATATAGAAATGTACTACAGACTTTTCGGGGAATACATTCGTGATTTTATGTTCTGTTACCACCTGAGCAAAAGTTAAGTCTGGCAGCTAATAGTAGCTGAAAAAAGCCGCGGGCCTTCGCAAGCAGGTCAGGAAGGTGTCGTTGACAGAAATAGCTTTTTGATACTGTGCTTCTGCTAACGTTTTATGCTTTCATTGGTCTGGCGAAAATTGATCTTGCTATATATGAATAAATCACCGTTTTTGTCTCATGATGACATTTGAAACATTTGCTAAGTTCTGATACGTACCTATTTATCTATAATGTGATTCTCAACATTAAACATAAATAGTAAAGTAAAAATTTTTATTGCATTTCATTTGATAAGTTTTAAGTGTTTACGAAAAACTTAATCATTCTCGTAATTTTCGAAGCTATAATACGCAAAAACTTAGGAACTACTGCGAAGTCATTTAAGCTTTTTTTTATTGTTTTACATCGACTCAGTTATTCTTATTCAACTGAAATAATATCAACGGCTTTCAATTTGAGAGAAGCTTCAAGACTTTCACGAGCTGAAAATATCGTAACTCCATAAACTGAAAGCAAACACTGCGACAGTTTTCAATGGGGCCTGAAAAATTCACTTGTATACAGATTCCGGAGGATCTTGTCCGACCCAACTTTAATCCGAACCACTCGAGCTTAGCCGCGGCACAAGGCACGGGCTCCAAACGGAAATCGTTTTGCTTTTTCAAAGTATCAAAACCCTATAAATCATTGAAAATATAAGTTCCATTTCACTTTAGCCATAATTTTGCCCTTTTGTCACATATAAGGTATACGAGTCTCTCTGAAGAATCGAATCTAGAATGAGGTGATCTGACAGAGAACCAAATTTTTAGACACAGACTATTTGACGGAGTGCTATACGAAAGTGGCAGTTGGCTGGTGACATCGGTCGCAGAACCAATAACCGGTGGAATAAACGTGTACTGGAGTAAAGACCGCCATTTACGACCTGTTTACTAAATTTACGACGATATTTACTAGAGTATACCAGAAAATAGTTCCTTATTATCTGTATATATTCGTATAAAATTTTTCCTACCGCCTGCACGTTTAGTTTATATAGATTTCATCTTATATCTGAGGTTTTCTAGGGATCAATCTGATATGGTGAAGTAGTGATAGCCAATAAAGCAGTGATAGACTAGTGGTTAGGAATTCAGCCTCTCACTCCGGTGGTGGTGCAAATCTATGGCGCGCAGCTATTTACAAAATTGTTTTGTAAATTTCAATATCACTTGTTAACGACGAAAGGAAACATCATGAGGAAACCTGCACTCCTTAGAATTTATAAAAAAAAATTCTAAGGTGTGCGAAATCTGCCAACCCGCACTTGGCAAGCGTGACAGACTATGGCCTTAACCCTCTCAATATGAGAGGAGACCCATATTCCAACAGTGGGATGCTCAATGGGTCGATTATTATTATTTATTTAATGTGACATGGGATTCTTCAAGATGTGGCGCAAAGAGGGCTTTCCTTCAATGCTGGCAACGCATTTGCCACTCCATCCTAGGTTAGCCGTTAGCCTGTTTGGCACACAAAATATAAGAAAACCATATCTTTACGTTTTAATTTCCAATGAATTCATGTGGAATAATAAAGTGAAAGATATAAAAACACCGACATGCCATCTGTAAGTCAACTTGGGCCATCGTCGTGTTCTCATAAATATTTCATGCGATTCGGAAGCGCGTCCTAAAGCATTTTTGTTGGATAATAGCAACAGACTCTATTGTATATTTTCAAAACCATTGTTATTCATTCGATTAAAGGCAACTTTGCATTTTACTACGCAAGAGATGCTTCAATTTTCGAACTATCCTGAGAGTTGGCGAATTAGTTAGTGGCAGAAATTCCAACCAAGAGACAAAAGGAGAAAAGCTACCAATTGTATACGAACTTTTATAAATATTAGTGGCCCAGTAGCGATTGAAATTCAATCGCTAATCTTAAACAAATCTGTTTGAGCGTTGTCTAGGTTCTGATATCAAAAACTACGCTTATATGAATCTTTCTATTTTAATATAAATCTTTCTTATTAAACAAATATTAACATTCTGCACTCCTTCTCTATATAAACTATAAGTATGCCAAATTTCATACTCCTCTGTCCGCGCAATTTTCATAAACAGGGGTATAAAGTTTTTGCTTCACGTATTAGTATCACATATAAAATACACATATATCACATATAAAATACACTTACATGGATACTTTAATACACCACGACACAGAACAATCCGTTCACATATTTGTTCTGATGGGAATCAAACCCGCAGCATCCAGCTTCACTAACCAATAAACCTACAGACGAGTCATAAAATACAATTTAAAATTCAAGTCGTCTTCAGACGATTAATTTATTCCATTTCCATTTCTAGGTTTTCATAAAACTATAATAGTAGTCACGCATATATGTACATATTAGTTTATATAAAAAAGTGTTTTCAAAAAGCAAGTGATCTCACCCCCCGGCTAAGATCGCACTCGGCGCGCGTCGTCACCGTAACCTACTTAGCCGGAAGTGGGGCGGCGCCGTGAAATATTCACAGCGCTCGCCTCCCCCGAGTGTTGTGTGTTTAGTCTACAACTTTAACTCAGCCTGGAATTTAGATAAGCGTGACTCTTGTATCACTGTATGATTTTGATGAAAGTTAATAATAATAAAGCATATAATATTATGAGATCGCTGATACGCATCAATATGGCTTAATGGCAAGAGATAATGAGCTATAATATTGGTGAAATGAGTCTTAGCTGTATTGCATTACCCGAAAATGACTACTTTTACTAAACTAAATAAGCTAAATTAGTATAGCCTAGGTTTGACTAGCCTTACGCATTCTAATCAGAAAAGGAAATTAGTTAAAATACACGTAACCTCAAGCCTGTAATCCCCGAAGTGGTAGGCAGAGGAATGTAACACATTCCCACTTTTCACCAGTTACGTTTACGTCCCATGGAACAGATGGTGAGCCTATTGCCATACACTGGACACAGATCCAGACTCCGAGTCACTATTAGAGATTCTAAATTAGAAAAATCTAATAGCACTCGACCCGGGATTTGAACCCAGGACCTGCTATTCGGCAAGTCAAAATAAAGATGTTAAAAATCCTAATGATTCAAAATTCTGTGATTTGATGACAAATTATTGCAGATTAGACGTACAAGTAAGTATCTAATTGAAAATCCTTCTTGAGTTCAGATGCATAATCAAGGCCATTAAGATGGAGCGCCTTCCGTCTGTATGTAACTGTACCTATCTTAATAGTCACCCTAACCGGCTATATTCCGGACTGTGAAGGAACCACGAACAATCATTCCCGGCTCGCAATGACATCGTGTACTGAGAATAATAATAAAAATCTTGGGTCATCTCCGCACACGGCCGTACGTACATACATAAATGGCAATTACACATATGAAAAACTAGCCAGATAAAACAAAAATAAGTGCCCATCAAGCAAATATTTATCCTGAAGTTACGACGAAAATTCATCTTTCGACGTCGCTGTCGTCATTCGTCGCAATTACGAAGCCCGATTCAACGGTCATGTTTTCCTAACCACTGGACAAACGGAACAGTCATATAAAATGGTCGAGGAAGCCCGTTAATCTCGCGGTACAAATCTGTTTAGAAATATTTCAATTGATGAAACAGTGTGGCAACTCCTGCCGCTAAAATGGACAGCAGCGAGAGCACGGCGAACATCCCGAAACATCAGGGTACAGTTTGTGAAATAGTGAATTGTTTGAACAGTTCACCCGCCTCGGAACAATCCCGCTTTTAGCTGCACCCACTTCCGTATCGCATCGCAGCGAATAGGAAATAGGTGAAATTGTTTGTTGAACAGTTGCTCGCGTTGATGAAATGCTTTGTGTAATTAGTTATAATGTTGTTTACCTACATTTAAACGCACAAACTATGGCAGTTCTGTCGCATAAACTATGACAGTATAACTGGACGTCAATTAGTATACATATTGGAATACAACATCAAAATAGAATAATTCATCCACTCCCATTCGAATCACCTGAAAACGTCCTACATATAAATCTACTAGACAATGTTATATTATTATTGATTAGAAAATTGGAACATAAAAGGTCAAAAAATCGTTTTTTTTATATATCGAGAGACATGATAAATACAGGCAGCCATACCCCACCTGAGGACACGTGGCCGCTGGCGCTCAAACATGTGCAACAATGCAAAATATCTTTTTAACACTACATTTAGAAATCCCTAGTGTCTCAGACCTAGCTAATAACAAAATATAAACCTAAATAAAGGGTTCTATGAAAATCTAATAAGTACAATATAGCTGAATAATAACCTTGCAAATTAATAAACAGAAATATCAAAGAAACTTGACAGCTGAACTCGTCAACGTTAATGATTTTTTATGCAAATACCTGCCTTATTAGAACATTACGATTTTGCAATGATGAATATCGACAAATGTGGTGGAAGGTTACGCAGATGCAAAGCATGGTATCATTTAGCAGTCGTCCTTCTTCGGGAGGTGTCTAAGCGATTTGCATATATGAATAATGTCACGCGTCCATACGTGCTGATTTAGCACCTCTCACGTCTTATGTAGGTACATGAAATGGAACGCACTTCACGCTGTTTAATTGAAAAAAATGTTTAAATGCAGCGACGCGGATGTGAAAGGCGCCTGGCTGACGGTTTACGTGTCAACTGCTTCTTTGTATTATATATAGGGGAGCCTATACACTTGCAAACATTGTATGTTGAACTTTCTATAGATATTCCTACAGAAAAGTATACAATATATGTGTAGCTGTTTGGGATGACGATAAACTGATTTCTAAATCGTCTTCTATAATACAAAATGTTAATGATGGACAATCCGTATATGAATCGAGAATAAATCTGTTATTAACATCTAGTGGACGAAATTATCAAATAACCTAATTGAATAATATAATAAATGTAACCAGGCGAAAATGTGAAACGTTCAAAGACAAATAAGGAATAAAAACAAATCAGTACAAAAATACAGCAACTTGAATCATTTAGTCAAATAACCTTGACGTCCATCCGTCCACCTCGACGTCCGACTTATAAACATCGACAAGTTAGTCTAGCGGAACTCGTAGTAGGCTTAAAAGGTTTCCGATAAAGGCTTCCAACATCGTGTCTCTCAAAGTAATCTCCACCAGCCGCGCCCTCCGAAGCGGACAGCACTGAATTTAATCCTCTCGAACTTCGGATTCATACTGTCAGACGCTTCTGCTTTACCGCCTTTCACAAAATTTTCCTACAATTACTCCTTCCTTTTCCTTTACTCGTTCCCTCTTTGAACAATTGCTTTAAACAAGTTTATGCCGTTTGAGGACATTCTTCGCCTGTCACTTAATGCACTTAAAGCGTTCACGTTTGAAGATCTAGACTGCACTTTAATATTTAAATATGATAGTTGGTATAAATTCTGTTTATTTAAGTTTATCCCTAAAATTACATACATATTTTCACGCCAGGTCCCTTTCGAGGTGGCATTTTGTCCCTAAAATTGATTACAATATTTCATTTCGTTGACGTCTACGTATTTTAGTTCCTTAATTGCAAAAAGTACGTTTTATGTAGAACAACCTTATGTTAAAGTTACGTCATTTTAAAAATAAATATAAAAACAATTTCTGTACAAGGTTCAATTTTTATGAAGTCTATAAAGTTGCCGAAGACGACAAAATTGCCACTGAATGACTTTAGACTTCTAGTTTACATACAATATCCGCCGGAGGTGTTGGAGCCGCCGCTTTTCGTTATCTGATCGAGTTATCACAATGTAGCGGTAGGAACTTGCTGCCGTAATATTGTTTTGTTAAAAATTCCATATTAAAACACACTTGAAGACAATGTTGATTAATTTTTCTTTCGATTTCGATTCGATTTTCTTTCGATCAAAACCACGTTCTGTAATCGAATAAAACAAAGTCATTGAACAATAAACATAAAAGAAATGTCTAAATTAATCAAAGAAAGTCAAGAATTCCATTAAATAGAAGAAGGTTAAGAATTTTAATTCTGCAACGGCACCAAGCAACATTATTAAATAGTTAATATCGGAATAAGATTGATGCCAAAATTCTTCACATCTACTATCCGATGCAGTAGCAAAATAATAAAAGCGGGAAACATGCAAAAGAAAATAAAGTTTTCTCGGAAAATCAATCACAAAACTAGGTAACTAGGGACGTACAAAAGCTGTGTACGAAATATACCGATTTCCGGAGCAAATTTCAACTTCGAATATGGAGTTTTTCGAACTTGCTGTTGGATAATTAAAAGGCTGCAGGTCATTTCAGTAATTGAAAATCGTTTATCGAAATTAAATATACTCGAGTTACTCTAATAAGCAGTTACTGGAATAGATTTAGGAGTTTTGAAATTATTAAGAGAAAGGAATAATTTTGTATCTGTCGAATTTGTTTTGTGAAATTATGTCATACTCGTAGCAAGACAAAGTTGTAATCGCCTCAGATTAGTTCAAATTCCACTCGCTTTGAGCTCGCTCGACTTGTCTTGTTGAGTAATCTTACTGGAAGTCATCTCCAGGGTGAAATCATAGCCAAAGTACACAATTCCGATATTGACAATACAGTTATAGATAATAAACTTTATTACACAATACTTCTCTTAGTACAGTATGCCTGGCTACTAAGTGCCACGTGTCCACTGTGAAGAAAATATCATCGTCATTATCATCATCAGTCACGTCCACACTCCGATAGGCATACAGGTTAGGAATCGCAAGAGGAAAAAGTTTTATCAAAGCAATTTGGGTTTTGGTCTAAAATATTCATGAGAATTATAGTCACCATATGATATAGTCGGAGCGACTATCTATCAGACTATCTACCCAATATGCACCACTGGTAGCACCTGCATTTTATAAGCGACCACCTTAATATTCAAGTCTACTACGATGTTACTACAATCCTATTATCAACTGATACTAGCTAACTAACAGTGTTATTAGATAAACTAAATGATATAAATGCCTCCATTCCAGCAATTCTTTTATTATTATTAGTTTTTACTTTCCTAACATTTAAAAATAAAAAGTAACTATCACTCGCTCATATTTTTTGCTTATGTAATTTTATTGGCTACTGTAGGTACGTAAATCGACATATATTCGATACTTGACGACCCCGGTGCTCCGTTATTTCGCTATTTACAATGTCATCCAATCCCTCGTCCTGATCCCAGGATCTGTTATATACGAACAAAAAAGCACGCAATTCTATTTCGCGGTATATGACACTGTTTATTAGATTTCTGCGCCATCGAGCACTCATCTATCTGTGAGGAAGGCGTCAGTAGTGCGAAAATCAGATTGTCGCCAGAATGAAATAAACGGAGCTACGATATCTTCCATTATGGGAGGATATTGAATCAATTCAGCCTTTTTGTTGAACGACAACCAAGTACAATATCACTTACACCTTGGAAACTCTTGGCAATCCACGAGCGGACTGCGAAAAGCAAAAAACACTTATCCTTTGAATAATACAAAGCTTATAAGCTGCAACATCATAAGGAACCCTGCACATCTTGGAGATGTCCAAAACATTTTCTAGGACTTGAGAAGTCAAACAAACGTCCGCCTAATTAGATTAGGAGATGATGATAATGAAGAGGTGATGATAATGATGAGGAAGATTATAATTGTTTTACATATTAACACATAAGAATACCAAACAATGCGTT
>DWEE01000663.1:0-15990 GCA_018245755.1 Parelbella macleannani | reverse complement strand
ATAAAAGGAATATTACGGCTAAAATGTCCTTATGGGGGAGGCATGGTCTAAAACATCGGTGCTATTTCTTCACCAGAAGCAAACTTTAAAGATATTTCTGACCAATTTTTCTTCAAATCAGAAGACATGTCTCCCTTAATGACCCCGTAAGTGTATAATATGAAAAGAGCAATGATTTCAAAAGAAGAACGTCAGCTCTATAACGCCAGAGATATTCGCAACTTACTACTACTTGCCCGTTAAGAAACTGGCGTGACGATATAATAATAAGAAAGTATACCTACTGCCCATCAGCTGTTATACTTAGTGTTCAAAGCGATTGCTTATCGACCGCTCCTCCGACGGCATATTTGATATCTGATCGTTGCAGGTCCAACGAGTCGAGGCGGTAGGAAACTCGACGAGACGCGGGACAAGTACGGAAAGGCGTGTCGGCGACTGCACCGCGCTCATAATGAGTATGTACTGCTCTTGGCTGAGGCGACTGAGTGTGAGCGGGCGCTGCGTACGGCCGCGTTGCCAGCGCTGCTGGACCAGCAGCGGCGGCAGGGAGAGGCTGCCGCTACGTCGTGGTGAGTAGAGTATAGAAGAGAGTTTAAATTAACATCAGTTTGAAGTTCTCCTCCAAGAAGGCCAACTAAAATGACTAGGTGATAGTGTGTTTTATACACAGGTGAGAGGGACTACGGAGGGAGTTAAGGTTCAATTATTGCCTTAAAGTCAACCTAGATAGTTAAATAAATCACCAGGCGAGATCCTTTTATACAAGTGTGGCATTGCATAGTTGCTGCCAAAAATTAGTGTTTTAAATTTGCGGGAGGTGTCCTAGGGTCGTACCGTGACGTTTGAAAGGGTAGTAGTAAAGTACAGTGAGCTCCAAGACTTGAACGAAGGCTTCATAAATCGTAAAGAACGCAGAAATTTTGTTTTAAAATTGTAATATATTGGTCGTTTTGCAACTATCGTTAATATAAGTGACATGTTACAATGTGTTGGTAATTATAATAAGTTTGGCAGAGGGAGCTATTTTTACAAATAAATGATAGTTGCCCCTTTGTTTCAGTATTTCACATGATGCAATACTTTAGTCATGGCATTAAACGCGTGCTTTGTGTTATAAACAGATAGATAGTTATGTGGCCAGATAAGAGGACGTTCGTAATACAATTTGCGATAATAATACCATGCATTCCAGTGAATATTGCCGTGTGGTAGAACTAGTAACAATTGGCCTTCGTCGGTCCGACAATGTCTTGCTAGATTGGCTTAATTTTGTTTTAGCGTCATAATATGCAAAATACAGATTTGCTTTATTATGTATCCGTGTTGTATTTGTGTGAAGTTGTAAGGAATGCAAAAAAATATGATTACTTTTTAATTAATCTTTTGTTTTGTCATAAGGTATATCAATGAATATATTATGAGTATTGAATAGGTGCTTAATAGTCCCAGGCTAAATCTCGCTTGCCATTTGAGGAGATTGTTGTGAAACACGAGCGCACGACTATTATAAAAAGTCTTCTATATTATCATGCCATCTCTAACTTTATGTCCAGTGTGGGACTTATGGACATAACCCCTAATATTGTAAGTGAAGACCGACGGCCTGCAGTGGACTTCAATCCACAGGCTGATAATGATAATAATGTTCAAAAGGTGTATTTAACAATTAATTCACTTTCACGATTATGTTTGTTAATTTAATTAGGTATGTTCATGAAGAAACAGTGCAAGAAAACTTGACTTTCGTCCTCTGAACATGCATCATGTTCTACATTGTGCCGTGATCCGTAACGCTCGCCTTGTACTTGTCTTTGAACTAGATCTTATGCAACACTCATTCATTACCCATTGGCCGGTACCAGTGCGGTATGTTGCTCAACATATACATAGTATCTGAAGTAAATTAACGTAGGTATACTACTCCGTAGGAAAATAAGACGTTTTGGTTACAAGTATACATGGTGCCTATAAGTACATATAAGAAAAGAGTATATTTTAATTTCTCTTTAACTAATAAATATTTCAAGAAACGATCCTATATTATCCTTAATAATGAAGACTGAATCAAACTCTGCAACGATGTAATGTTATATGTGTGGGATCCATACAGTCACGGGTTTTTTCCACTGACGCGAAAGAGATGTGTTACGTCTTGGTGCCTTAAGTATGGCGAATGAAATTCTTTTATTGCAGATATTATAATTATTTGTTCCCAGGAAAGGCATTTTGCTGGAGGTGGTGCAGCGGTCAGACTTTAGTACGGATAAGTTCAGGGAGATACAGTCGAAGATCGACTCAACGGTGCAGAATCTGAGGCCGCACGAAGAATACAAGGAGTTCATAGATAAGTACAGGTAAGAGGCCAATTTGCTCACATTTTGTGTTAATGTTGTCGGGCAAAACTCCTATTTTAATATTTTATACCTATATTATGTGCTGTATAATTTGTTTTTATGTACACTGCGTAGGAAGGGCTGTTAGATCTGGCGTCATAATTATTATGGTGATGTTAAGTAATATAAAATTTTAGGACACTTTCTTAATAAAGCGGCCAATTTTATCACTTTAAAATTGCTTGCTATAGGTTATACTTCATATACGATTAGGGATTGTATGTAGCCGGATATCTATCTTTAGCGTAGTTATGGTATATTAACAAAGTTCTTTATGGAGTTGCACATCAATGTCTAAGAAAAAAATTTGTCTTCCAGATCACCACCTTCAACGCCAGTGTCTTTCGCCTTCGACGAAAGCCTCGTGGAAGACACCAGTGGCAAACTACAGCCTAATCAGCTGACTGTCGATAACCTAACAGTGGAATGGCTGAAAGAGAAGCTTACGGAACTTGAGAGCACCTTGCAGGACAATCGGGAGAAGCAGACCGCGTTGCAAGGACCAGAGATCATTGGCAATGGTGTGTGCAAGAACAATAACACAGGAATCACGAATGGAGTCAACGGGATTGACAGGTTGGTTGAAAGACCTTCGGCTATTAATAAATATTTTTATCTTTTCATTTTTAGTAGCCTTATTTATACATTTTTTAAAGTGAAAGTTTATAAGTTAGGATAAAATTATTTTCTATAATTCTCAACATAAAGAAAAAATTTTTACTGTGATCCATCCACGATGCATGATGATAATTGTCTCCATTAGCTCCATCAGATAACTTGGAATTTTCTCCAGTTTGAAATTTTTTCCAGTCCAGTTAAAAAGTAATCTATTAATCATAATATCGTATCATTCGGTAAATATCAGTATTATTCCTTAAAACTTCCTTAAATTATATACTTGTACTCGGTGCCCGGTATCACGGTTGCAATAGGCTTATGACCTATTCCAAGGGGAGACGAAAACGTAACTCTACCTACCTCTTCGGGAGATTACCGGCGCGACGTTACGTTTTACTTTTTGTTCGATTTCATTTAAAAGACGAGTTTGTGGAACCTAGTCAATTGATAGTTCGCTGCTAAATTGGTTCTGGCTATAGTTGTTAAGACTGCTGTGTTATTAAACTAAACTGCCATTGTTCGGCTTTCATTATACATTTGATACAGTTTTGTATAGACATGGGAAGCTTTTTGTCTATCAGTTGGATTTAAAGTATGCATCTAATAGTATTTTGGTAAATTTTTATAGGATAGTATTGTTTTAAATATCGAATCATATAACATTAAGCGTTTCGAGTATTGAAATTACAATCTTTTTGCAAGCTCGTAACTTGTTAGTATAAAATTTATTTATATATTTATGCAAGACACCAGGATAACGGGCAGGTTTTCATAAAGTTTCTCTTTTGTTTTTCAAACGAAAGTATGCTTTTTGTTCTCACGGATTTAGAAAAAAATCACGTAAATAAACTACGTAAAAATGACATGTACTAAATGATCATGACAATGATATTCAAGAAGAAGAAACGTCCGCAGGCATTCCCCGCCCCCGATTCCCGTGACCACTTCGGAGCCGGTGAAGCTGATGGAGCTGCGGGTGGCGGAGCGGAAGTGCGCCAAGCAGGCGGAGATGATCCGCGCGGCGCTGGCCGAGCTCGGCTGCGAGGAGGCGCCCAGCGGCTGCCCAGACCTCTCCGCCGAGACCGTCGGCGTCGACAGCTTGGACGGCAGCTCGCCTGACCACCAGGTTTGTTGCCGTGCCTGAGAAACTCACATCTAACTTACTTTTACTGCTTATGTTTTCTACATGTCTCGCTTGCCACGGTTCTGGGGGGTGGAAGGTGGTAATACCTATTGTAATAAATGTGCCTTAAACCGCCTTATGTTGATAGTAGCGCAATATATAAAAATAACCAAAATTTAATGGAATATAAATATTAAAAATTATAGTTTTGTGGAATGAACCTTTCATGGTCGGGAATGGAAGTTTATATATTGATGGGTTATTAGAAGATGCAGTTGTAAGTATACTTCTAAGTATATGTTCGTGAACTATTCCAATACAATTGTCAGGATCTATCGTCAAAAGCCTCGGTGGACGCGTTTCGGTTGCACCTCCACTCCATCATACCCCCGAAGCCGTTCTTCAGACTATTCACGCGCCCCTTCAGACGCAAATCGGTGCCCTCCAGTCCCGCTTTACCGCCAAAAACGTACAGGAGCAGCAGCGAAGGTCCCACGGACTCGGTAAAGCTTATACGGACCCTCCGCAAAAAGCGGCTGGTCTTGAGACGGCGATTGTGCAAGCGTGTGGATGTCTATGTGCATTGTCGAGTAGAGAGAAATAGCCTTTTAAAGAGAAGACGCAGAAACCGCAGTGTCGTTAAGTGTCCTAACGGTGTGGTGAGTGCCCCTAACCACGTAATACACACGCGCATGTTGTTTGTGGATTTAGTTGGATGCATGAAGCTTTATTTTTTACCAATTTGGCACTGGAGAAATATAAACGGCACAATCGGGAACACGACTCATCCGCCCCCTATCGTGAAGAACGGAGAGTCAGCGCTAATTTTAACCACCGTGCATCCTACGAGCACCGCACGAACTTCGCACCGGAATAAGCTTTCAAATAAAATTAAAATAGCACCAGTTCGCTCTAAAATCTCAATTTCAAAATCAAGGTGACGCCGCTTGGGACGTTCCAGAAATGATCCGCTGTTTACGAGTAGCGCTGTCCACGTTGCGCTCAGTTTTGCGTCAAGTTCGTCCTATATTTTTCTCAGTATCTTCCTCGGTCATCAAAAACCGATACATATAACAACGACACAAGTTTTATGTGAAGTTCTGAGTTGTAGTTGACCGTATTATGGATCCGTTTGCGATGTACATCACAAGTGCGGACCTGTTGCCGCCGGTCGCGTTCCCTCGAAGGAAGAAACGTTTGAAACAATTGCAGTTAGAACTCGAAAAAGACGTATGTGACGATGTTTTTTGTGTGTGTTGTGTTTGCGTGCGTGTCGTTTGCCGTCAAACAGTAATCGCTCGATCCAATGAGTTACCGCATGTGATGTTCAATAATGCATTCAGATGTCAATTAACGTGTTTTTGTGTACAATGATACTAACGTGTTAGATGTATGTGTTAATTGATTCTAATTAATCTGTTGATGATGGTGTTCAATTTAGGTTTTAATTGTTACCACAATGGCCATCGGTCACGATATAGGTACATATGCGCAGATTAAAGACTTGTGACGTTTTTATATTAACATGACGCGTGTAATAAATACATCACACGATGTATTTATTTTGTTGCACGATGTTTTATTGTTATACAGATTTTTTATGTTTACACTCGTGTTGTAAGTCGAGGTAACCTAAAATAAAGCAAGATAGCTCTTCTCATAATGAGAGAGAATCCGTGTCTCACAATGGTACAATAAATGGGGTTGATGATGTTGATGATGAAGGTAGGAAATGTTGTCATATATTTGATTATGATTTTGAGTCGTCTAAATCTGCACCAAACTAACAGTTTTATCCACAAGATTTTGAATCGCCATTAATGCAGGAATCTAGCACAAATTAGCCTTCGGACATTCCACGCACATTTATTAATTAATTCAATAAGTCGTTTCAAAGATTGATACCGGAGACGTCAATAGTACCTAATTACATCAAAATATTACACACTAAGCACTATTACATTATACAAACGGATAAATAAACAATAATATTCAAGTATGATTGCAAAAGAAACATTGGAGTATTGAGAAATATTAAATTCGGGCCATTATTACATTATCAAACGGTGAACTACAAATAATTCACATCGTTAAATATACGAATCGCTTTGATGACGATATCAATTTGCATAAGTATGTCAATATGAATAAAACGATGCTTGTGGGTTTTCGGCAATGATACCTATAATTGTCGATAAGTACAGTTCTTATTAGTAAATAGCAAACGCTGGACAAATTGTTTGTTACATGCCTAAACGTGACAATTTGGATTTACCCATATATACAATATGTATTATGCCTAATGTCATTGATTAGCAGCTAAGTATTCTGTCCATCATTTAATATTATCGGATTATAATAAATACGAATAAAATTATTTTAAAGCGCGTATGAATGAATGTGTCAATAGTTACTTAATTATAGAAGTTTCATTTGTGGACGGGATTGGGACAATGTTTATTTGTGGTTATAATATAAATTTTTGTAGTTCTCAATATTTTTGTTTATTTTTATTTTATTTCGATGAGAATAAGACAACATCAATTTCATTTTGAAAAATAGAAAGCAGATCATCTGTGCGGTTGTAGACGATATATCTTAATTAGAAATTGACTCAGTTTTGTCGCCGTTCACGTTGAATTACAGGTGAGTGTGAGCGAGACGGAACGCTCGCTGGTAGAACAGGAGTGGTTCCACGGAGTGCTGCCCAGGGAGGAGGTCGTTCGGCTGCTGCGGAACGACGGGGACTACCTCGTGCGGGAGACGACGAGGAACCATGCGAGGCAGCTGGTGCTGTCGGTGTGTTGGGGCCAGCACAAGCACTTTATCGTGCAGACGACGGCGGAGGGGCACTACCGGTTCGAGGGCGCGGCGTTCCCGTCGGTGGGCGAGCTGATCGCGTGGCAGCGCGCCAGCGGCGTGCCGGTGACGGCGCGGTCCGGCGCGCTGCTGCGCCGCGCCGCGCCGCGCGAGACCTGGGAGCTCAACAACGACCACGTGCAGCTGCTCGACAAGATCGGACGGGTACGCACCCGCTCCCACGCGCCTCCCACGCGCCTCCCACACAACAATCCTTTGTAGACAGTTACTAGATTGAGCGAGACGAGCTGACACGAGCATGTGTGACCACTCTAGTCGGTGCAGACGATCCGAAAGAACTTCGTCAGGTTTTTTTAGAAATGTTTAGTCTCTGCCTCCTCTTACTGGAAATAATTGTGACAATATATTCGTACTTATCAGCAATCTGATTCTTACAAAGCATACGTGGACGATGCTATTCATCTTTGCCAACTTGCTTTTAGAATGACATATTTTTATACTGATGAGAGCCTGTAGATACACGAAATGTCTCGAAAGAATTGACTTCAACTCGTAGCAAAATTATATGAATCTTATAATTGTAGAGACATATGTCCGACGGGGAACGATGACGGGTTGATAATGAGCAACGTGAGCGTTATACCACATTGTACATCCTCAGGGAAACTTCGGCGACGTGTACAAGGCGAGACTGAAGACGACGGGGCAGGAGGTGGCGGTGAAGACGTGCCGCGTGGCGCTGCCCGACGAGCAGAAGCGCACGTTCCTGCAAGAGGGCCGCATCCTCAAGCAGTACCAGCACCCCAACATAGTGCGCCTCATCGGCATCGCCGTCCAGAAGCAGCCCATCATGATCGTCATGGAGCTGGTGTCGGGTAAGATCACTTCCGCAGAATGCCAGTAATATACCTTGTTAATAGATTTTTGCACACAACATTTCATCGTTAAACATTTGACAATCAGGTCGTTTATAAAGCTACATTTTTAAGTAGGTATATTAACTTCTATATTTCAAACTCAAAGGGTCATCAAACTGTGTGTTCAAGACAGAATCTTCGCATAACGGTTAAATGATTTTAAAATTTAGTACAATAATTTTACTATGTAATGATCTATAATTTTATCAAATGAAACACGTTTATTACTGTTTCAGGTGGCTCCTTGTTAACATTCCTGAGAACCCGGTCATCAAGCCTAAGCTCCCGGTCTCTCCTGGCGATGTGCCGAGACGCAGCGGCCGGGATGCGGTACCTGGAATCCAAAAACTGCATCCATCGGGACCTCGCCGCCCGGAACTGTCTGGTGGGCGATGACAACATTGTCAAGATATCGGACTTCGGCATGTCGAGAGAAGAGGAGGAATATATTGTGTCGGGTGGCATGAAACAGATTCCAATTAAATGGACCGCCCCCGAAGCGCTTAACTTCGGTAAGATAATTTGATATGAAATTGATTAAGATCTTTATAAGAGTGCAGTTTTCCTTATCGAATCTTCGAGCTGTTCTTTCTTCTCCACGGTCGAACACCTTTCGTAGCTCAAAAAGTATATTTCAAAAATTTGTTAAGAATTTCTTCTCGCGTTTGACCTTTTTATTGTGTATGACCCGTGGAGTAGGCTGTTGAGAGTGTTTGACCGCTGATGTGTGTGTCTGCAGGCAAGTACACGTCCCTGTGCGACGTGTGGTCGTACGGCGTGCTGACGTGGGAGATCTTCTCGAAGGGCGACACGCCCTACGCCGGCATGAGCAACTCGCGCGCGAGGGAGAAGATCGACACCGGTGCGGACCGCACTCGCTGCCTCTCTCTACCGCTCTCTATATCTCTCTCTCTATCTCTTTCTCTATCTCTCTCTCTCCTTTCTCTTTCTACATCTAACACTCCCTTACCCTCTAATTCTTTAGTACTTATTTGGGTTGTAAATAAATTCGAATCGATCCAATCAATGTTTTGTACAATATCTGATAATAAATTTCAATCTCGCACATATGGAGCTTATTTTAGAAAGGAAATACATAGTTTTCGTGAACATTAGCTGATCGACAGAACAATGGGAAAACTTTACAAAGTTTTACGTTGTGCCTCGCATCAAACATTTTAAAATGTTTGTTCAAATTGAGGAGATTCAGAAATTAACTAATTTTTCAACAACAGGTTATCGCATGCCGGCACCCGAGGGCTGCCCGGAAGATGTCTACGCATTGATGCTGCGCTGCTGGGAGTACGAGCCGGAGAAGCGTCCGCACTTCCACCAGATATATACCATCATCGACAATATTTACAACAGATAACCTAAAACACCACAACTCGTTTCCACGTCCGATTAAATATATAGTATCTACATATTATAGCTAAAATGAAAGTAACTGACTGAATGCCTGTCGTCCATCAGAACTTACATGATTACATCAAGGTATTTCAGCGTGTGTTGGTGAAAATAAACCAAAATCCTTCGTGTAAACTGCCTGAAGAGCAATAGCTCTATTGCACATAAATTACCAGCATTATTCGTCCAGTAAAAGGATACTATAGATATCTCAGTGAGATAATCTCACCCTTAAATATTGGTTTCGTTGCAAGACATGGGTTCCCTCTAAGAATGAGAACGGTTAAAAGTCACTCTATAAAACTAAAAGGGTGTAATTATTAATAACCGTTTGTATTTCTCACAAATTTTCTTTTGTTTTGGACAAATGGCGATGACCCATAGTAGCCATGTCATAGTAACACTAATATGGTAAATAATACCTTGCGTTTGTTAGTGAACAGTATATCTTTTAGATTTCTTTCTGAGATGGTATTCATATAAAGTAAACTGGATAGCTTTTCGTTTTTTCATATGTTAAAAAAGTACATCCGCTATGTGTAGATACGACTATTAAAACATTCGTCTAGTTCTTATAAAAATATAAATGGGAAACAGCACATTAAATGATAATAATCCGAGTACAATGAACTGTTGTGTATTTTGATACTCATATTATGTATTATTATTTAAATAGCTTCGTTAATACGTGACCTCCATCAGCTTTATCATTAACGTGACAGCTGACATCCTTTTTTAACAATAACCAATTTATTTACGTCAAATACGTCGTTCAAAAATGATTACAGAATATCCGCATGAATAATACTAGAAATATTAAAAATATATATTGTCGTATATGTAAAGTAGACGCTGTTGAATATCAGCATTTTTCTTATTCATAAAGAAATCGAATGGTATTTGACAAAAATCGTCGTGATTATGTATTCAATAATTGTATTGGGCGTGTTAGTATCTATGTTATTCGATTATTGTAATATGCAAGTTATAACTTAGGCACGATAACTTGAGACCTGTATATATATATATATAGTCTTTTCGATGATTAAATTTCAATAGAATTAAACTCTTGTTAACATTTGCTTGTGTCAGTATTAATAATATGATAATAAGTGAGCTGAAGATCCAGCTCAGTGGCGTGCGAGTAGGCTGATGATGTTAATGAAGTGTTTTCTCGCATTGTACAAACAGGGCAGTGACGTCAGCACTCAGGTCTCTCGTTATCGCATTCAGATTGTAGGTACTTTATAAGTCTTTGCAGCAATGTATGTGTTTTTAAGTATTAATAAGTTCTGTTTAACGATATGTAATAAAAATATATGTATTTTCTGTGTAAAACCGTAATGAAATTAATAACTAATGAAATTAAAGTGACTCATATTGTAAAATTTGATCTCCTTAAATTTTCTTTCATATTTTATAACGTCATTTGTTATAAATCAAAGATGCCCAAAAGAAAAGCTCAGAAAGTCTACTCAAAATTTTCGCAAATTAATTTACTAATGACGCTTCTAAAAAATATGACTACTCATTACATAATTTTTCACCACATAGCAAGAGGGCTTCAACCGACAGAAATGACATTTCGGCTTTGTTACTGGCAATGAAAATTTCAAATTCGCTGATCAACCTGCAATCTTAAATTTTAAGTCCACTAATAACTTTTGACCAAATGTATTACTGATGTGAAATAAATATATGATTTGTAATTACTTAGTACATTAGATATAGTTCTGTTATAAACTAGTATGTATTCTGTGTGCTTCCATACGTTTAGAATTATAAAATTACTTTACACATTCAGATGAGAGAATATTACTAGAAGTATGTATGTGATAACGTTGTGCTTCCAATAATCTTTTGTATTCAAAATTGGCGTGAAATTATATTACACTCTTGCCTAATATATCGCGTTAAAATCGTATTATTTTTCAAATTTTGTAACTTAGTGTGATAGTTACTGTAGCCTTCAACTGTAAGTGTTTAATGATGTTTGTACGAAACGTCTGTAAATATTTTTCTTATCACTTATGATATTAATAAAAGTGCCAGACTATAGTGGATTTTTTTCTTTTAATATGCTATTTCGCTATCATTAAAATATTGCAATAACCATTATAAAATACTTTTCAAATTTGTTTAACTTTTAATTTTGAATATTTTTAAGTCACTTTTTTTGTCATCTATTCATGCTAAATGAATGGTTAGTAACTAAGACAATTACAGATGCAAGCTGTCTGTTAAGTAAAATTACACCTTCTGTGGTTAGTTCCGGGACCGGTAACCATTGGTGGCAAATTTCTTTGATTTTAATAGTACCTTATATAATCTGTCCACATTGCTACCCTAGATATTAGTAAATAAATATTATTAAAATTTTTACTGTTGGTTTAAAACGATTCCTGTACCTATTATTAAGTTAATGTAACACACTAATAGGGAAGGAATTAACTTCACAGCCACAGCTTACACGTTTCTGGGAGCCAGGGCTCTCTGCTTGAAATGTTATATATTTTGGTCAATAAATCATTATTATTATTAATATTAATTCCGCACAGAGTTTGAGACTTGTCTTGCAGCAGTTCATGTTGCATCCATGCCAAGCCTTGGTATGTAAAAATTATTGATGCCAAAAAATTTTTGAAGTGAAAACTTCTTTAGGTGCACACATGGAGCATTTTTTTTATATCAATTATATTAATAAAGACCACCACTAGGGTCCTCAGAAAGAAATATGAAGTAAACATGGATGCTGATATTAATATGTGATTTTAGGCAGACACATGTCTCAGTGGAGAGGAGACAGATATTTACAAGCAGCCATGAGGAGCAAAAAAAATATAGTAACTTATTTGGAAATATGAAAACAAAGTAATAAAAAGACAAGAGCTTTATATAAATAATGTATATATTAAAATACACTTAATTATAAATACAATTTTATCAGTTCATCACTGACAGCCGATGGTGTGAGGATGCCCAGATCAGTGAAAAGTAGTGTTATATAGGCTGGTGGGGTGTAGTCTACAAGAGGGTGTTGCTTTGACAGATCAGCTGACTTCAGGACACTTGATAGGTATTTAAATTCATTAGGCAAGTCTTGCTGGTTGAGCGGGTATATCCTGGAGAATTTGAAGCTCTCAGTGAGGACGTAGACTGGTTTTTTCAGCTGTAACGCTGACATCGCCAGACTGTATGTGCCGATCTGTTAAAAAAAAATCATTCCTTTTCAAATCATTTGTTTTCTTTCCACAAGTAAGTAAACAGTTATGTACCTACATTAGTAATGTGGAGTAAGGAAGTTTCTATGTATTTTTATAGGTAGGACTGATAGTGACCAATCGTTTGCCCAAAGTTCGTTTAAAGACATGCATACTCCTAAAAATAAGTGCTTAAAGTTACAAAGTTCTATTTAAATATTTATTAGGTTGTTTGACACAAATAGATAAAATAGTAAATTATTAAAAGGTAAAAGTTAGTTTAAAATATTGTATTACAATACTATATTCATTTCAATTTCACCTACACTTTCAAAGGAGCATATGTTCAGGTAACACATTCCTATGGTTAAAATAATATGAGCTAGTCTCACTAAATTGGTCTTGCGATGACTCTTCAACATTATGGGTGTGTGATACAACCTTGTTAATAATGCCGCCGCTCTCAGTGACACCTTCTGCACCGATCATGACAATGTCCACAAACTCCAGCATGTAGCCCACCGCAGAGTCCAGTATCAGTGTGGCGTCTACGCCTGCCGCCGATAACTGTTTATGCATCAGCTCCCTAAGGACATCTTTTAACTATAGTAGGGCATAGTGCTTTGCAAATAGGATGTTTAATATTCCTACTGATCTTATATGCAAATCTAAAGGGAGTCACAGAAATGTCTCGGTATATTCTAGAGCCTCCGTCTCTCACCCAAGAAATGATTAATTTTAAAGTATCTTACTAAAGAAAATCTAACTCTGTATCCAAAAATTAATACTGGGAACAATTCAGTCGTTCACAAAATTAAGAATTGATCAAAAAACTATAAATCTTGATGCAAATAGCAGTTCTGGTGGTACTATTTAAACTAAGAATTAACATGTATTAACTTACCCACTGTTATCGGGACATGACATTGTGACATAAACTTGAAATCTTGTGTTGGTCTTCGCAGCCTCTAGCATCGCTTGGAGCACTGCTCTTGATCTGGAGTGTGTTAGTATTTTCTGTATGAATAATAATATTGTCAATATCTTTATTAAGGTAGTAATCAGATATAGTATCAGACAGTATAAGTGCCTAAAGGCCTGATTTATTTCCCCATTGTAAATGGTATGTAACATTGAGCAAGGCCAGATGCTATTATCATAAGTGAATACATTATCAACATACTTTACAGAAAAAAACTATAGTTTGTATAAGGTTATTTAACTTACACAACCATCTGTAAAGAAAGGCAGTGCCTGCTTTGCTACTTTGCCTCTCGCTTCTAGAAGTGTATCCAGAAATATTCTTCCTCGCTGCAGCATAATTTGCTCACATTCATCAAAAGACTGCAAAACAAACACCCATAACAATATTAACCACAGATTACAATTGTCAGCTCCAAAAATAAATAATATCCACTGTAATACATAGAATCATATTATGATCATCTCCTTATTTCTTAAGTAGTAGAAACAAGAGCATAAGGTAGAAATTGCAAAGCAGAAAGTGTGACTGTTCTTTGAACTAACTGATTTGAATATTTAAACTGATTTTATACGAGTGCTTGAAGAAACTAAATGTGATCACTGAACAATCAATTGGCAGTCCTTATAAACAGGCACAATCAAACACACATTCAAAAGTACACCAGCAAGCTTGGAGTTTACCATTTTTGGATTATCTCAACTCTTGCCGTGGACAGCGAACAAAGACAGGGTTACATTTTCTTTTCACATTACATAGATTATATGTGTGCTTGTGACAATTATAGGTGTATATTTGAGTTTATAATAAGGTTTTATTTTATTGGTTCATTGAATTGGACATTATATAACATGAAACTACACTATACAATCAATGGTATTTCAAATAATGTCCATCTTGAACTTTAAATGATACATTGATTAATTACCTTAACATCAAGTTTGGCAAAAGTAATGAATCTCATGAACAGTTCACATCCTGATGATATGGCTGTGACAGGCTGGTCACAGTGTCTCATAGCATCCACAGCTAGTTGTAGGTTCAGATCCAGCTCTCTCACTGTGGCCACTATATAAATAAGTAATTTATGGAATAATGCATATTTACAGGACTACATATTTACATATATAAGTAATACAATATTAAAGCAAAGTTTTTTGGTTAAGTGAAGACAGAAAATGTGAGATACTGAATAGAGTCAACAGCAGTCACAAAGAGTCACTAAATGTAACATAACACTTGTAATTCCCGGAGGGGTAGGCATAGTTGTATAGTACTCTCCCAAATTTCACCAGTTACATTTAGATCCCATGGAATGGGTGGTAAGCCTATTGTCATACATTGGGCACAATTTCAGACTGAGTCACTACTAGAAATTATAAGTTAGAAAAATCCAATACTACCCGACCCAGGATCTCCCGTTCGTCAGTTGCCTTTGTAACCACACTAGCAACAAGGCCTTTAAAAACATTCTCTACTGACTTTCAACAAGACTGTAGAAATTTGAACAGTGTCAGTTAATTATATTAGATTACTGGATGTAAATTCAGACTCTAAACAACTTCTAGTAATGTCAGGTTAGAACTTCCCAATAATACCAACCTGGGCTCAAACCCAGGACCTCTCTACTAGCAGTTACACTTGCAATCACTCAATCTATAAGGCAGACTAGAATATTGTATTTGTTATAATTACTAGTTAGCGTTAAAATGGTAACAGGTTTGCAAGAACAGGGTGTCTTGATATAATTAGCCCAATAATTAATTGTTAATACATTTAGGAACTTTTAGTGAGTATTTGTTTTGTTCAAGGCTAGTTATTGAAGCATTGCTAATTCTGGGGCCTAAGATTTACCTCACCCACTCTTCACACCCATATCCAGTAGGCTCAACCATAATCATCCTATTTTTTAACATACATGATATTATGTTATAATGTATGTACATAGTTATAGTATGTGACAAGTTTAACGTAATTAATAACCAACCAAAGAGTAATGTAATCATTTATACCCGTAAAAGTATTTTTAATTATGTAATTAGCAAGTTTTATTTACAAAGGTATCACTTACTGATATTAATATGAGTTGCATTTGCTTACTACCAAATTTATTGTGAGAATAGACATAAGCAATATAATCGAAAAGACAGTAATTATTGTGTATCGACTTTTAAGAGAACCTCAGAAGAGCCTTTAAATGTCTTCATAAAATGCATTTCCATTTATACAAGAAAAACTTGTTTAATAACCCTCTTTACCTTTGTAGTTTTCTATAACAGTTAACAAGGTTTTAATAGCAGCAACTCCAACTGACACATCTTCTTCTTCTTTAAGTATTTTAAGAAAAATATCTTGAACTTCTGGAAGTGAAACAGCAACTGTTAAGTAAAATATCCTAACTTTGGCATTTACTGGATTGTTTACTTGAATTAACTATTTAAATATATTCATACCTTCTTTTTTCATGGTGAATATAGTTTTTATGATATGTAATAAATAGTTTTCACTATAAATAGGATTTCATCAT